>CM076579.1:1485472899-1485601394 GCA_034641835.2 Pinus albicaulis
ATCCCAGCTCCATGTCTACAGGATTGATTGGTAATGGATTTTCTACGTTTTCAAAGGGGACTGAGAATCCTTCTCTGATATATGTACTTTCACATATTATACCAAAAAATAAAAATAAAAAGAGAGCAGTTTTTTCTGTGTGAAAAAAGGCTTTCCATCTCTATTGCAGAAATTTTGTTTTTACTTTCAATTTATGAAACATGGAAAAAGATTGGAATGTAAATTTCTAACCTATTTTTGAGATATATATAATTTCATGCTTAAGATTTTCATTTACATTATTTCGATGCACAATAAGGTTTATATATATATATATGAATGATAACAGATATAGGGCGAGATATCCTTCTCAAACGACAGAATCATGGGCGATCTGATGCTCAAACTCACGGCTAGTAAATAAATAAATAAGGAACAGTACGGGATCATTTCAAGCATACTCTGTTCAGGACGTAGTAACAGGTCATTTTAGTCTGTGAAATGATGTTGTTCTTTCAACTGACAGGACATTTGCATTGGATTTTTATCACCAGGTCCAGTTAAGATTTATGAATCTAAATTAATCCATTGTTTAAACGAGTATAGAAATTCTCTATAGAACTTTTGTTAAACGACAAACTCAGCTTGTTCAAATAGATATGATAATGAAACTGCGATAACTTTTGTCTTGTAATATTTTTATGTGTGTAGCTGCTTTCTAAAGGATTGAAATTGAAACTTGCTATGATGACTCTCACGCTAAATCCAGCAACGGATTTACGTTCCATTTATATTACGAACGAAGTGAACATAACATAATCTAACGTCTCTAGAGGACTCAATGATACATTGCTTATACACAATTATTAAATTTCGGAATTGCTTTGTTAGTAATGGAATATACACGATTATTGAATTTCGAAATTGCTATGTTAATAAGGGAGGAAGTTCGGGTAAGACTCGTGAATTATTGATGGGAAGAAATTCATAGTTATCAAATTCGGTTGAATTGACCTAAAACATTCGAAAATTCTGGTGTTCGATTTGGTTCTGGTGGAAGTTGGTATGGTTCACATATCAATACGATGTGGGTATAATAAATTCAGTTTATGTAGTTGGAAGGATTATTCTACAATTCAATTCGATGGTCTGTGTTTGTATGTAACTTCTGTGTTTGTGTTCAATTTCTAAGTCATAATTGTTTTTTTTATTTTATTTTTCTTTTACAATTAAAAATAAATAAAAAATAAGATATATATTTTACTGTCACACTCAACTATAAATCAAATAATTTGGTGTCTGTATATAAAGTATCATAATTTTATATTAATTTTATCCATAAATAAAGTAATTAAAAATATAAACAAATAAAATAAAACAATTTATATTTTCACTTTTAAAACTGTCCACTACATTCTATCAATAATTTTAAAAAAAAAATTCAATACATAACTTGAATAAAAAATTTAAATATGGTTGTTGAGTAATTTATTTCAATCTCAAATTAATACATATGTATATGGATGAAGAAATATTTTAGTGTTGATTATGATCAGAATAAAATATTTCAATGTTAAAAACGTAAAAAAAATTCAACTAATTTATTTAATTCTTAATACCAAATTAATATGTAAAATAAAGACAAAAAAATATTAATAATAAAAAATTCAATGTGAATAATAAACAAAATATGTTAATAAGAAAGTTAATTAATATTTAATTATATTTAAAAATATATTAATAATAGAAAAATTATTTAATGTAGACAACATTGTTCATAAATAAAATATTTTAATTAAAATATGTATTTATGATGTATGATTAAATTTTATGGTTAAACCATTTTACATTGTGGCTTTTTTTTAATGTATATTTTCATTTTTCATCAACTTTTATCAAATTGAAAAAAATGTATTAAAAATACAACTTTAAATGGTATCGTGTACAAAATCCAAGATTACAAGCAAATTTTGAAGACATTATATCTATTTCATAAATTAAAAAATACTGTTTAATATATATATATATATATATATATATATATATATATATATATATATATATATATATAATTTTTCCATTTTAAAAAAAAATTGCACTTCGATTTGATTCAACTGATTTTTTTTTAGATTTGTGATTAAGATAAATCTATATTAATAATTAAATTTTTCTTAGATAACAAAAGAATGAGTTCATTGTTCATCTGCATATATTTGAAATGGTAAATAATTGTGAACTATCTAAATTTTCTATTTTTCAATTTCAAAATTTCCCGGCAAAGAATTCTAGCACAGTTGTGAATTTATTTTGTGCATATATTTGAAATGGTAAATAATTGTGAACTATCTAAATTTTCTATTTTTCAATTTCAAAATTTCCCGGCAAAGAATTCTAGCACAGTTGTGAATTTATTTTGAGCCTGGAGTGTGAAGGTAAACATATTTTAAATAATAAAAGAAGAAAATAGACCAACTTGCTTTTTCTTAATGAATTGTAGTTTTAAAACTATTTATATTAACTAAAATTATTAACAATTATTTAAATTTCCAAATAGATATTAAAAAACAAACAAAATAACATATATATATATGTGTTTTAAAAATATAATGTTACATTTTTACATAAATAAAAATTTATATTATATTTAACCAAATTCAAATCTGTATTCAAATTCCAACTTAGTAAGTATAAATAAATTTACATAGAACCTAATTCTGCAACCATGCCTCTCTTTTACCATCATCTAAATGACAGCTATTATAATTAAATCTGTATTCAAATTTGAACTTAATAACTATAAATAAATTTACGTAGACATAACTCTCCAACCATGCCTTTCTTTTTCCATCATGTCAATGACCCCTATATTCAACTAGAGTGAATTTAATATTATATATTTGGTGCAAGTGGGAGAACCATAGGAATGTTTGTTTTCATGCTAGAAAAACTGAATGCTAACATGCTTTAACAGTGGTAAGAAATGATAATTTATATTTCAAAATTTTCAAATAAAAGTAGTTTGGATGATGATAGTATGTCAAGCTCACAAATATTTTTTATTTTTTATTTATTTTTTTATTTTTTTCTGGCTAAAGGAATCGGCAATGGCAGAGGTATCATACTCGCGTAACACGGGGTCGAATCTCCCCGACTACCACTATAACCCCTAGGGTAGGGATCGTAGGGCCCGCACACACGCCTCCTGGGTAATCGACTTAGCCTTTTGGGCATCACGGTCGGGGATTGAACTTGTGACCTGCATATCAGCACGAACGCCTTAACAAACGTCCGCTGGCCATTAGACCAAGCCCCACGAGCTCAAGCTCACAAATATTAATCATATGTTATTTGATATATAATTGTACTTTTGGTACAAAAATAAATTATATTATGTAATGGCAGTTAAGTTTTCATTATGATACACAATTTAATCTTTCCATTAAGATACACAGTTTAATGTTGTATGTATTTGAGTAAAAATTGCATTTTCAGGGAAATTATATGAAATATTGAAACATTAGTTTTTATTGAGGGAAAAATGCATTATGTTTATATATCATATTTAGATAAAAAAAATATTATAAAAGAGAGTTACTCACAAACGTTAAATCCTTAAATCACATTGTCATCTACTAAAAAATGAAGGAAACATCTAAATTATACAGAAACTATAGCTCAGAAAGATCGTTTAGACGAACAATGTCTAAATCAAAAGATATTGCAAGAATTGGATCTAAATTTTTGCAAATAAGCCAGTCTTTAACCTATGCTACCATCAAATTACTAACGAGAAATAACAGTAAGTATTAGATGAAAGGAAACACTCCATGGCTAAGAATATTTTACTCAATTCTACTTGGGAGAGTTATGAGGGTTTTTTTTGGAAATGATAATATGTGAAATGATGGCTTTAATTCACATATCTTGCACCACTTCTATGGAATCTGTAATTCTAACTCTGGGGTCTTATTTATCGGTTTGGAAGTTTACCAATCCCTATGGGTTTTGGTCTAACAACAAACCTATTCATGGTATAAGAGTCTGGACCCAGGTTCGATTCCCTTGAGCTGCATTTGAGGAGGGGTGTTGGAGTAATCACCGCAACTCTATGGAACCTGTAATTCCCACCATGGGGATCCTTGTTACTGCTTTGGGAGTTTACCAATACATGCAGGTTTTGGTGTAACCACAAACCTCTTCACCGCGCCTCTAGTCGAATAGAAAAGAAGTGGCCAAGAATGACCTGTCATTGATCCATCTCATAATGGGCCGTAAATCACCAAAAATATGAATAGATTATATATTACATGTATTTTTTCAATATAAACCCCCCAAAATCCAACCACCAAATCCCTTGTATTTTATCTATGCCACAACACAAAAAAATGACAGTGTAATACATGTGAAACCTCTAAATGAAATCCAAAAATACAAATCCCTTGTTCGGTGGCTCATAAAAAACCCACCTGATATTGAGCATTCTGAACTCTAGCGAAAATTATTTGTGACTTTTTAGTGCGGATATTCCATCCATATTCTCTATAGGATGCATAAAAATTATCGCTTATAGAGACAATGTCAAAAGGATCATTCTCAAACATTGGTTATTGATCCAGGTGGCTCCAGACACACTCAGAGTTCAAAGAGGGCTACATACACACTTAGACACACTCAGAGGTCAAAGTTCACAGGTTTTATGTGAGGCGGAAAATTAAGGAAAATAATGGAATATGAAGAAAATATAGGCATCATTAATAAAAATTCTTATGAGGATTATTTGGCAATATTTCTGTTGGTTACGTTTTTTTGGGTCAAGCTTTTGGGAGTTCAGTTTGGGAGCTCTCTCATTATTCTCTCTCTCTCTCTCTCTCTCTCATTCTTGGACACTTAGAGTTTTCTTGGAGCCTTTCAACATTAGACCAAGAAAGAGCAAAGAAAGCAAAGGAAGGAAAATTAAAGTAAAGGAAAGAAAAAACCAAGCAAAGAAAAGAATGATATAACAATTTTAACAGGAATATGTGCATGTAACATATTCCATGTGGTATTTCCTAGCTGGTTTGGACATCCATGGATTATGCATGTTGGTGTTTGGTTCCCTTGCTATCGGTAACATGGTTTTGCCGAGTTTTGATAGTGGTTTTAATCCTTGCCTTTCCTTTATTCGGATAGTCATGGTGTGATGGGATTGATCTTGGTTTTGAGATTTGGAATTGCATAATGGTTTTCGAAATATGAGGAAGATGTGTTCTTGGGAAATTCTGAAAGGCCTAGGAATCTCTTGCCCAGTTTTTGTAGGATACAAAGTAAATATTGAGGATCGTGTCTTGGTTTTGGGCCCAGTGATCCGATGTGGAATGTTGTAAATCCTAAGAGACAAGGAACATAAAAAATACTCAAGGATAGTGATGGATTCTAGAGGCATTCCAAGCTTGGTTCAGTTTTGTGATATTAACACTGGTTTTGGTGTGATCATACTATGGTGAGGGTGGAGGTGGTTTAACCTCTAGATTCTCTTTGTTATTTTTGGATTGGTTTATCCATGAAATGCCAAATTCATGCATGGAATGTGGCACGGGGGTGACTACCTAAAGATAGATTTGTCTCATCCATGTCTATGGTTAGGTGGTATGTGGAAGTCTCAAACCTGGTCGACTATTGCCTATGTTTAATAAAATCAAAGTTACCTTGATTTTGTGCTTATTAATGTGTTTCTTTAATCGTAGATATCTTAGTGTTATTTACATGGATTTATGTTGGTTATAGGCATGGTTATATGACTGGTTCAAGTCATGGTTATTTCATGTATTTACTTGTAAATGACAAAATAAGGGATGAAATACCTAATTGATTTCATAATAGTTCAAGGAAGAGGTGGTGATTGTTCTTCTCCTGTATCATAATATTTTTCAGTCATTCATGATCTGTCTTGTATCCTTAGACCTGTAGATTGCATTAATGTCAAGTTTTTGACATAACATCAATCTCGGTTGGGGATGGTCAGAGCTAGTCCTGGAGTCGGTTTTTGGTTCATTAACATTTTGATCATGTGTTTGATGGATTATGGAAGCTAAAAGAAGTTATGGGCAGTGCTTGGGATTCTGGGCTTAAAAGGTGCCATAAATCCCATGGATGCTGGCATAGTTTTGAGGGGAAAATTCATTGGAAACATGAATGGCTGTGTTTTGGGAGCATCCAAATCCTCCTAGATGCACCCTTTCCCATATCAAGGGAGAATCCATGGGTTTTATTCATTAAAACTCACTAGGACCCAGTGACAAGCTAGGTGGATGACTGGGATAGCCTATGGGGGTGTTGTAGCAGGTACATGGGGTTTATGTTATGGTTTTCCACATTAATTCCACTTCCCTAAAGTCACCAAGGAAGTCGAGTCTGATATTAACTTCCCTGATCTCATGTTTACCTCGGTTGGCTAGTTACTTGGGTAGATGTGAGGGGGGGGTGGGGAGGGGTGTACCATACAGGTGGTACTAGTGCGTGGTTGCGCTCTCCTTGGGTGGTATGTGTTTTTGACATATTTTCAGTCTCAGTTGCGGATGGTCAGACCTAGTCTTAGTGTCAGTTTTTGGTTCATTAACATTTTCATCATGTGTTTGATGGATTCTGGAAACTACAGGAAGTTATGCGCAGTGCTTGAGATTCTAGGAATAAAAAGTGTCCTAAATCCCGCTGACAATACCACAGGTCCGAGGGGAAAATTCCTTGGACACATGCATGGCTATGTTTTTGGAGCGTCGAGAACCTCCCAGATGCACCCTTTCCCATATCAAGGGAGAATCTGTGAGTTTTCTACATTAAAATTCACTAGGACCTACTGACAAGCTAGGTGGATGACTGGGATAGCCTATTCGGGTCCTGTAGGAGGTACAAGCAATCTGTGTTATGGTTTTTCGCGTTGATTCCACTTCCTTAAAAGTCACCAAGTAATTCAAGTCTAATATTAACTTCCCTGATTTCATGCTTACCCCGGTTGGCTAGTTACTTGGGTAGATGTGAGGGGAGGTGTACGTTATAGGTGGTACCAGTGCGTGGTTGAGCTCTCCTTAGGTGGTATGTGTTTTTCATGCATACATTTTAGTTGCATGTCTTCTTCATGTTGTGGAATATGTGTTTGTTCAATATGCATGATGGTGGTCATTTTTGTTTTTGTGTCGCCAGGTGAAAGTTGATGATGTTTTTGATTGGATTTGGTCATCATAAGTGTATGTCAATTATATATGCATTTGTTATGAATGTCAATGTCTATATGTTGTTATGCATGCATTTTCATGATTAAATTTGTTCTTTGTGAAGGCATTGTATGTACTTTAGGGTAGCATGATGCTATTGGTATGTTGTGATGCTCATGTGTTGGCTGAGATAGAGAAGAAGATGCAAATAATCAAGGCGAGGTTGAAACACTAGACTTTGGGGTAAGAGTAGATCATCATACATGTATGGTATTTTTTTCATGAACGAAAAATGTTTATGAACTTATGATGTGACTATGCTAGCTAGTGACTATTATGCATATCACTAACTTTATTATGTTGAGTTGGTATGTCTTGGGGTTGTATCATGCTAATATGGATTGTTTGTGCAAAAAATATAGCCTCCTCTGTGATACATTAAGGTATGAGTTTGCCTATGCCGTGTGCTACATGCTTGACTATTTGTTTATGTCATATATTGGTGTTTAAGTGTTTGGTGTCTATTATGCCATCAAGTTTATTTATCTAACATGGTACATTTATAGTTTGTTTGAATGTTTTATTAATTTCGTGATATGAGCATGTGTCTATGATATTACATGAAGTATTTATCTTGTTTTAAGATGGTTGTACTAACATAGTATGTGTTTAGATAGTTGATGTGTACTTGAGTATAAGTAGGTGATAGTTGTAGTATTGTGATTTTGACTATTAGTTGATTATGACATGGTTGTTAGTATTGGTAAAGGGTGATTTTAGTTAATATATATGATGTATTGACATTTAAAACATGTGATTGAAATGTGTGAACAATTGTAGGGCAAAAATCTTAGTATTAGCATGAAAAGGTAATAGTTTGTGTGTTTATATAACTAATAGATGGGTGATGTCACAGTACATAGTAGGAATTGATTGCAACAAGGAAACATAAAGGAATTGGGTAAGAATTACTTTGGAAATGTTTGGGAACCAAAATTCCAAATGAATGAGTGCTTTGCATACATGAGTTCTTCTTAACCTTGATTTTTTCTTGACATTATGTGGATATATGCTATATTCCTAAACATGTATTTGAAAGGTATATCAATTGGTTTCTAGTTATAGTTGGATCTGCGAAGGGAATTGGAGTCCCCTGAGATATGGCATGGATATGTTTAGTTAGAAGGAAGTATGTTTGGCACAACAAGGTAAGATAACTAGTATATTGTTATATTTAGTTATGCGCTGATGCGTTTATGGCAGTATGATGCAGGGAATTGCATGGTAATAGATTGTCATGAAATATTGAAGGAGGCTTGGGTTGAGCTTTCCCTTGGAAGCATTGGGAACCACAGGGATTGATTCATGGTGTTTTTTTCCAGTCTTACGCTTTTGGTATTTTTTTATTTGTTGCGCTTGATTTGCATCTTTATTTATGTTTGGTGCAAGGCCTTGCCACTTTGTTGCAATGTCATATTGCTATTGTTTTTCATGGTTTTATTCTTATTTTTTTCTTGTTCTTGCATTTTGTTTAAGAGTCCTGGGAATTGGTTGGGAAAGAGGAAATTTGATGAACCTTAGCAAGAGCTGGATGAAACCCAATAGGTAATGTGACACCTGGATGAAGCTCGATGCATGTATAAGGGTAGTTGAAGGGAAGAGTATGAAAACTGGTTGGACTGATTGGGTCCATTGTGGTAAATGGACGATGGAAGAGCATTCACAAGAAAGTTAACATACAAGTTAAAGTACATGGATCTGAGGTATTAGATGCCTTGGCTATGTTGGGAACTATTGTTCTCAGCGTTGCGCATGTTGTCCACGAATAAAAGAAGTTCTCTTAACCTATACCTTATCATATCTAGCAATTGTGTTGTTATCATGATTATGTTGATGTTTATATATGTATACATGTATGTATGTATGTGTGTCGTGTCTCAAAAGGTCGTCATGGATCATGATTTTTTAATGCTAATGTTTATATGTATATGTGTGTGTTTATATGTATATGTATATGTATATGTTTAGTTCCTTTCACATACCTCACAATTCTCTTCGCTGCTTTCCAATGTGCTTCTTTTGGCCTCTCCATAAATCTGGAGATCAAACTAAGAGCATGAATAATATCCGTCCTAGTTGCAGTCAAATACATGAGGCTGCTAACTATGCTTTTATACAAACTTGGATCAGAATCCTTGCTGCTGTCATCCTTACTCAACTTCAATCCCATTACTGTGGGAGTAATTGCTGCTTTGCACTCCAGCATATTAAATTTTTCCAAAATTTGATTAACATACTTTGCTTGTGAGATAAAAATCCCATTTTCATTGTGCTCTACTTATATTCCTAAGAAGTATCTCAATAATCCCATATCGGTCATTTCAAATTCTTCTTTCATGACTGTTTTAAAATTTTCACTGAGGTAATCATCATTACCAGTGAATATTACATCATCAACATATAACACAACAATGAACATCTTACCATCCTTTTCTTTTATGTATAATGTGGGTTCTCCATCATATTTCTCAAACCCATTTTCCAGTAGATAGGAATCTCTCCTACTGTACCATGCTCTTGGTGCTTGCTTCAGCCCATAAAGAGATTTCTTCAATTCGCACACTTTGTGTTCTTGGCCCTTTTTCTCATAGCTGAGAGGTTGTTCCACATAAACCTTTTCCATTAACACTCCATTTAAAAATGCTGATTTACATCCATTTGGTATACTTTCCATTTTTTTTGTGCTGCTATGGACAACACTGCTCTTACTGTTTCCATTGTTGCAAC
Organism: Pinus albicaulis; assembly: GCA_034641835.2. Lineage (NCBI taxonomy): Eukaryota > Viridiplantae > Streptophyta > Pinopsida > Pinales > Pinaceae > Pinus > Pinus albicaulis. The sequence continues at coordinate 1,485,482,853 of CM076579.1, forward strand.
TGGTGCAAAATTTTCCTCATAGTCTCTTCCATGCTATTGCTTATATCCCTTGAAAACAAGTCTAGCCTTGTGTCTTTATATCTTTCCTTCAACATTTCTTTTGGTCTTGTAGACCCATTTAACTCCAATAACTTCTTTACCTTCTGGGAGATCAACTAACTCCCATGTTTTGTTCTTCTCTATGGCATTAATTTCTTCATCCATAGCTTCTATCCATTTTCTATATTTTATGGCATCTTCAAAATGAATAGGATCATCAACTTGACAATACAAAGAAAATAAGGAGTTCATACCTTCATTTTCTGCTTTCTTTTCATAAATCTCATTTAAATTTCTGAATCTTATTCATCTTTCATTTGGTGTAGTTGTGCTCGAAGAAGCACTCAATTCTACTTCATGTGGTGTGCTTGGAGAAGCAATTTAATTTCTTCTCAAGGGTGTTCTTACTCCTCCTTGAGGTGTCCCTTTCTATCCTTGTGTTGGTGGAGGTTGTGCTACCGATGAGATGTTATTGTCAACCATATCTTCCTCATCTTGATCATGAGATAAACAGTTTTTAACATTTACTGTTTTCTCAATGCTTCCATCCCATGTTTCTTCTTCAATGAACTGAACATCTCTGCTTATCACAAACTTCTTTGTGGATGGATTATATAATCTATATCCCTTGGAATCTTCACAATATCCAAGGAATATACACTTCTCCCCCTTACTATCCAACTTCTTCCTCAAATTTTCTAGAATGTGTGCATATGCCACACATCCAAAAACTCTCATGTGGGTGACTCCCTGTTTTCTGCCACTCCACGCTTCTTCTAGAACTCTGTTCATTACAGCTTTTGTTGGGCATCTATTCAAAATGTATGTTGCACAATTTGCAACTTTTGCCCAATACTCATTTGGCAAGTGTTTTTTCTTCAACGTACTTCTCACCATTTCCATTATGGTTCGATTCTTCCTTTCAGCAACTCCATTTTGTTGCAGTGTATACCTTGTAGTAAAATTCTTGTGAATGTCGTTCTCTTTGTAAAAATGTAGAAATTCTTTTGAGATATATTCACCTCCTCTATTAGTTCTAAGAACTTTGATATGCTGCCCATTCTATTTCTCTACAAGATCTTTAAAGTGGAAAAATTTCTCAAAGACTTCACTCTTATATTTCAGAAAATAAACCCACACTTTCCTTGTGAAATCATCTAGGAAGGCTAGCATGTAATTGTTGCCTGAAACTGATGTTGTTTGCATCAGCCCACATAAATATGAATGGATGATTTCAAAGGATGCTTTCGCCCTTATGCTTTTCCCTGATGGAAAATTTTTCCTGTGTTGTTTTCCCAAGATGCAGCCTTCACATAGGCTATCCGGTTTCTCAATCAATGGTAGACCTCTTACCATTCCTTTTCTGTGAAACAAATTTAATCCTCCGAAATTGAGATGTCCAAATATCAAGTGCCATAACCAGTTCTCATCTTTCACTTCCTTCTGAATGACTTCTTGAGTTACAATTGCTACACTCTTTCCTTTTCCCTTCAAGTCAGTGTTGAGCTTGAGTGGAAACATTATATTGTTGGTCATTTGTATTTCAGCGATAATCTTCTTGCTTGGAGGTATATCCATTATTCTGCACACATCATTCTTGAACAATACTTTGTAACCTTTGTTTATAAGCTACCCAATGCTCAAAAGATTACATTTCAAACTAGGAACATAATAAACATCTGGCACAAACTTCTCCTCACCATTTCTAGCACGAATACTAACTCTGCCTTTTCCTTTGACATAAATCTTAGTATCAGTTCTTGTGGTTACTTCAGATTTAATTTATTCATCAAGATTGGCAAACATTGCTATTTTTCCAGTCATGTGATTACTACAGCTTGAATCTAAGAACCATACATCATCTTGTCTATCTTGTGCTACATTACAAGTTAACAACACATTCTTTGGGTTCTTTTATTCTTTTTCTACATTAGCATTCTACCTATTATTCATGTCATTTTTCTTTTTCCTACATTCATTGGCATAGTGCCCATATTTCTTGCAATAATGACATTGGACATTGGATTTGTCATACCTTTGTTCATGTGCATGTTGGTGTCCACCTTGCTGGCTGTTGCATTGGCCGTGGCTGTGATTCTGACTATTGCTACTTCCATGTGAATGTGAAGGGTTGTTCCTCCCTCCTTTTTTTTGGCTTCTACCTCTTCCTCTTCCTCTGCCTTGACCTCTTCCTCTTTCAAAAGGCATATGGGTCTTTAAGGCATGCTCTAGAGATGGGTTTACTGTTCTTTCCAATCTCTATTCATAAGTCATCAACGAGGCATGAAGTTCATCTACAGTGAATTTTGAGAGATCCTTAGTCTCTTCTATGGTGGTAACTATAACATCGAACCTTGAGGGTAGACTCCTGAATAATTTCTCCACAATCCTTCTTTCTTCAAGAGTTTCTCCATGGGACCTTATCTATGTGACCATCCCAATCAAATGTGTGAAGAATGAGTCTATGTTATCAGACTCTTTCATACAGAGAGTTTCAAAATCTCTCCTCAGCAACTGTAGTTTTGTTGTCTTCACTTTCTCCATACCTTGATAGGCTATATTAAGAGTTTCCCATGCATCCTTGGATCTCCTAGCTGCTGCTATCCTTGGAAACACACTCTCATGCACTGCTTGATACAAATAGAAGAGGGCTTTAGAGTCCTTCTTTCTGTTTCTCTTCAATATATCCTTCTCTGCTTGAGTTAAGGCATTAAAAGCCTGCTCATCAGCTGGTTCATCAAAACCATCTTCAACAAATTCCCATAAGTCTTGTCAGGAAAACAGGGCTCTCATGGTAATGGCCCAATAATCATAGTTCTTCCCATTAAATTGTGGAAGCTGAGCATTTCCAATACTCATACTAGTGCTTGGTCCAACCATTGCTTATAAAATGAACTCTGAACTAAACTTGACAGTGTTTTTCAAACACGTTGTCTTTCCTTCTTTAAAAGACAAACTCTGTCTCTGAGGACTACTCTTTAAAAAAAAAAAACAACTCTGTTTTTTTTTAGAAATACCTGGACTTTATCTTCTGCTGAGCCTTGCATGAAGGCAAAAAATTATTCTTCTTCCTTTAGATTCTTTGAAACCTTAAAAGAGCATGGATAAGCTTTGATACCATGTTGGAATTTCTGATAATTCCAGAACAAGGGACTGGGAGAATAATACTCTCCTTTCAACACAAAGAATAAAATGACAGAGATTTGCAGAATAAAACTTTTCTTTCTATTTCATTAACAACACTAAAACTATTACAAAATGATAGATTTCTTCCTCTATGGAGGGATTCACAAAATATGATTAACTGCTACAGATGCAGTGCTCTCAAAAACTTCTATGTCTCTCAAAACGCACAAACAGTGCTCTCTGATCTTACTGTGATTTTTCTTTGCCTACGGGCTATATCACTTACACAGCAATACAATCATACAATGATATCTATTACAATACTATGAGCCTTTAACTTTTTATATGGCGCGGCGGAAATAAAAACATAAAACAAATTACAAAGAAAATACATTACCCAAACATAACTTTAGCCTAAACTTCATTGGCCTGATGTACGAGTGAATCCCACTTCACAATCGGTGATCGGTGATCGGCGGAACAAAAGGAACTTGGCGGACTGAACTTTGCAATTGCGATTGCACGACTGAGATTGCATCACAAACATCCAATGGAACAAAACATATGGCAGAGACTCTTTGCGATGAGAGATTGTGGTGGGACCACATCGCATCGCATCGCAAACACTCAATCGACGGAACACATGTCGGATGCGGAACAAGCATTTCTCCTTTGCGATTTGCGATTGAGATTCTGATCACATCGCATCGCATCGGAACACTCCATATCAACAAGACACTTACTCAAAACTTGCGATTGTCATCGGTAGTGAAATGGTGGGGACCAATATCACGTGTCTCATTCAAAACTTAAAGGACTTTTCTGTTTAAACAAAATTTCTTCATTTTTGGTTGTTGAGGGCTTAAAAGTCCAAAAAGACTGTTTTCATTAATAAAACTCTACTCTTGTGTGGTTTGAACCACGCAAGTCTTCATTTCTTCTGCAAATGCGACTATGCCCATGTAATCATAACTTCTCCTCTATAATGGTGCCTGCTTCCCATCAAACATTAATTCCATCCTTACGGTTTTCTCCATTCCTCTTGAATGTACAGTGCTGTGCACTCAACCTTCTGCTGCTGCCCCTGTTGTACTCTGTTTTTACCTGCATGGGGTATGCAGGTGACTTTAATATTTTCAACAGATGGAATAAAGAGTCTCTAATTGCTAAATTACTCACCCGATAAATCTATAAAAGCCAATGGACTCTTTTCATCTCTCGATATATCTCATGCCATGAAAAATGACGACGAAATTCCACTCAATTTGGATGCCCACGTATTGGGTGAAAGGAATACATGGAGTAATGTTTCAGCAATTTTGCTCTTTTAATTGATGTTATCTCATGGTTTCTGAGCATATTTAAACAATAGTTATTTGCTCAATCTAAATTGTATCCGCCTGGCTAGATGAGGGATTTTGAAAAACAACTTTAGAGATGGTGAACCAGCTCAGATCCGTTGCAATTTTCATCCCGGGTTTGCTTGTTCGCAGTAAGAAGAAACCCTACGACGAGAATTGCAACGCGTCTAATCTAGTTTGCCATTTCTAAATTTGTTTTTGAAGTGCCTTGTTCATCCAAGATTATACAATTCAGATTGACCTAATAACTACTGCCTCAATTTGGTCAGTAACCGTAAGAGAGTACGAAGTTAAATAGAGAACTGCTGAAATGGTATTTATTGGATCTCCTTGTTTGATTTTGCATTGGTCTTCGGGTGGGGGGAAAGCTTCATTCCTATATAATAAGTTATTTTGGTTTGTAAGGCTCTCTCTCACTTTTTCTGGAAATGGTCCTGCAGGGTTTCTTTATCTTATAATGAGTTTTAGTCTCGTTTTTTTTTGTTAAGGCTTATTTTGATTCTTAACTTCTATCAGCAGGTTTTTTTATTTTGTATCTGAGATCCATTTTTACAGGACATATTGGTAATCGATTTTCTATGTTTTCATAGGGGATTGAGAACACTTCTCTCATATATGTAATTTCACATTTTATATAATGGAAAGCAGTTTTTCCTGTGTGAAAAAAGGATTTCCATCTCTATTGCAGAATTAGTTTATTAGCATGGACTTGTTTTTACTTTGAATTTATGAAACATGGAAAAAGATTGTAATTTAAATTACCAATCTATTGCAGAGATATATATAGTTTCATCCCTAAGATTTTCATTTACTTTATATATATATATATATATATATATATATATATATATATATATATATAAGAAATTATTTGTGTTTAGTGTAGTTTTTTGAAAGTATTTTTAGTGGATTTTCCTGGTTTAATTTCTCTAAAATCTGGCAGAAATTCATTGAAAACAAAAGTTTGATGGGTAAATTTGCACAATTGAAATGCCTGAGAGGTTTTTTAGGGTGCTGAATCCATATATACAATGAAAAAAACAATTTAAATAACATAAATCAAGATTTCACCTGATTCAGGCACTGAAAACTCCAAAACAATTGCACTAAAAACAACTCCTATAAAAAATAGTATGAGATCATTTCAAGCATACTCATCGCACTAACAAAAAATCCTATAAAAGACAATATGAGATCATTTCAAGCAAACTCTATTCAGGATGTTGTAATAGGCCATTTTAGTTTGTGAAATAATACTGATATTTAAACTAAGAGGAAATTTGCATTGGATTTATATCTCCAGGTCCAGTTAAGATTTATGAATCTAAATTAATCCATCGTTTAAACGAGTATAAAATTATATAATTTTTTTTTAAACAAAAAACTCAGCTTGTTCAAATATATATGATAATGAAACAGATAAAATGTCACTATGTACACTATTGTCTCAAGATAGGGAAGCTTTCTTGGATGCACAATAAGTTGGTTGAGAGAATATCTCAACCTCACACCAAACTAGGAACTTAGATTTAGCTAACTCCTATGGAATAGGAACAAAATCTATCCATAGAAAGTCACAACCGAAGACAAGTGGGAATTACATATTCCAACACACCCCATTAATGACTACTTGTCTTGATATCACTTCGCAAAATCTAGTTGTGGTCAAACATAACAAAAGGATATGTCAACGTCCATACAAAGGACCAACCATCCATCGGAATGCATGGGTGCCAATCGCTACAACCGCCAGTCTCGTAGGATGTCCTTCGCATATATGGTTCTGTCAACCATTATCACTGCATACATGTACATGTATCTACATATCCCCCTCCAACATGGGTTTTATTGGATGACCTATAACAATTCTCTTCCTTCATCGGTGAACTCTCACCAGCAGTAGATCTGTTTTAGATCTCTTTGGAAAAATTTTACTGGATCTCCTCATCGACGATCTTTCACCGGACCTCTTCACCGAATACCTTTCACTGGATTTCTTCATCGACGACCTTTCAATGGATCTCTTCATCGGCGACCTTTCACTGGATTTCTTCATCGACGACTTTTCACCGGATTTCTTCATCGACGACTTTTCACCGGATTTCTTCATCGACGACTTTTCACTAGTTTTCTTCATCAATGGGCGAACACTTGCACAGACTTGTTTTCAGTCCACTTCACTGTTACATGTGGTTTCTGGCTGACCAGAAACTGACACTGCAAAATGGTTTCTAGCTGAACACGAACCTGTAATTACAAAGTGGTTTTGAGATTACCACGAGCTTTACGGGGATACACATGCCTTACAAGGCTTACAACACATACTCCAACTCTTGGAGTTACCAGGTACATACAATGACCACTACAAAACCATCCTATATTTTCTTGCCATTCAGCTGCGTGACTCATCATCAAGAGTCTATTCCAAGAAACTCACAAAAAACTCACACAAACTTGATTGTCCATCATCCTTTGCTGCTCACCATACCATTCATATGCTAGAACACACTAGTGATTTCTTGCTTGAATATTTTTGTCATAGATTTTGTACTTTTGAGTTTTGGATATACTAGTCTTGAATCTCCATGCTTTACTTGTCATTAGTTAGAGTCGCGGATTCTAACGAAATGACTTCATATTGAGGTCGCGAATCTCAATATGTATACAAACTTCCAAGCCATATTCCCTTCAAAAAAGTATGAAATAATAGTAAAATCACATTCCAAAATCTAAATATTAATGTGATTTTTGTGCATTAAGACAAAAGCACCAACCAGGACTGCAATATCTTAACTGCACAATCATTCAACCGGGGTATAAATCTGTGCTCAATAGCACCATAGAGTAAACACCCCCTTCTTTGAAATGACAGCATTGCCATAAAATTCACCACCAGGTTCGAGCACCATTGACGCCTTTCTTGGAAATATTTTTGGATCCAGCACTCTAACACCTGTGCTGACAGCATGTTGAAACCAGCATTCAAGGACTCTTCCCTTCTCAGTAACCTTGTACACCCTCTTGCCAAAGAAAAACCGAGAACTCAAAAATATTAATAATGTGATACCGAATAAAACACTGCACAATTTGTAGCATCATTCCCGAAACACACTGCTAATCTCCAACAACTCGAACAACTGCATTAGGGAGACAGTCTCCAGCTCACAGATCACTTAAACACCAATAGGCCACCCTACAAGGTTATGCTTGCTGGTGCAGGATCTCTTGGGAACAGTTTCTACTTACACATACCAACATGAGCACTTCTCGAAATCAAGCTCACAACATTCCACAACAATTCATTTTGTGACGCAGCATATGTTGAGATTGCAACAAGATGATGAGCTTAGTGGAAATAAGTCGCCTTCACTAAGTGGGCCCACAGGCTATTTTTGGCACACAGTCTATTTTTAGACTATGTCTATTTTTAGACATATGGATCATGTTCTATGAGTTGCAGGATGCTATTTGTGGATGGTTGGTCAAGTCAGAAAAAATAGATGGACTTCTATTTTTAGACATATTGGGCGGAATCTATTTTTAGATTGCCAGTCTAAAAATAGATATATCGAATATTATTAGCTCTTAATAATATTTGGACTATAAACATTATCTTATTCTCTTGGAGCACTTCAGTTAAGTGCACAGATGTGGCACAGGAGCTGACAGAAGGAATTACGCTATTCCTGAGGGTTAAGTGGAGCTATTGCATGGATACTTCGGTTAGAACTCATGTGACAGAGTTTGGTGGAGTTGATTGAGGAGTTAATGGAGTTGTGTTCGGTTGTAAATACAAACATAGTTGAACTAGTTTTATTAGTCTAAGCTGATTAATACACTAGTGAAGAGTGGTGTGAATTAATTATTAATTAATTACCTAATTATAAACTCATTAATCAAGCCCAAATAATACATCGATTAACCAGTACATGAACAATTTGTTGGAGAACCACTACGGAGATAGGTGAAAAGAAGCGAGTTAACTATCGATTTAGCAGCTATCTGTTGCATATTTGCAACAACCAGTGGTGGGAAAGAAAATGAGATTACGTAGTACAAGCCGAGGTGGTTCAAGTTATTTTAATGACATCCTACAACATTGATTGTAATAGTTTGGCTATCATGTGGCAGAGATTGGAGCATGTGTTTTGCTAGATCTAGCTTGATTAGTGTGTAGCAATTGGAGGTTGTGCTGAGAGCTTTTGAGGAGCTTTGTACAATTATTGTTACATGATCTCTATGACATATAATATACAGATAGTTGGGGGTTTTTTATCTTTAAGCTTTCCCATGAAATACTATGTTCATATGTGTGAATGTTTATGGTTTTAATGTGCGCATGCGATTGTTTTTATTTCCACAATTAATGATCAATGGTAGAAGAGATTATGTATTGTGCATGGAGTTAAAATAGTGTGTGATCAGGAGAATCTCGGTGAATAATATATCAGTTATTCAAATTTCTACATGGTATCAGAGCGATATTGATCATTGGAGCAATTGCAAAACATTGAAGCAGTTGAGTTTTGTGCTGGTGGAATTCAAATTTGCAGCAGTGTTTTCTTGGTGTCGAAGTTGAGATGTCTTTCAACGGATTGTGATTGGAGTATGCCCTTGAGGGTAGCTTGAATGATATTGCATGGAAGGACAGGATGGAGGTGGTGGTGGATGACAATGGGTTGAAGGAGTTCATAGATGCAGAAATTCCAAAACCTTCTTCTAGCGATGCTGCTGCACTTGACGCATGGAAAAAGAAGACAGAAAAGTGTCGAAGGATTCTATTGGAAGGTGTGAAGGATCACATAGTATCTAGCCTTCATGGTAAGGCTTCTCTATTATTGATGTGGAAAGATTTCACAGATTTATTCCAAAGCAAGAGCGACCAGAGGAAGTTGGCGCTCAAGGATAAACTCAGAAACATAAAAATGGAGAAAGACGATAGTATGCCCAAGTACCTCACGAAGTTTTTCCAATGCAGGGATGAGCTGGGAAGTGTGGAGGTGACTGTTGATGACGAGGAATTGGTGAGCTTGGCTCTCCTTGGGCTTCCTAAGAGTTGACATTCCTATCAAGACTCTGTCAATGGTCGGGAGAAATTGCCAGGCTGGCAGCGACTTTGGTCAGATCTTGTGCAAGAGGAGATAAGGCGAAGTACCAGGGACGGATCTTCATCAAAGAACTCTGATGAAGAGAAATGCGCTTTGGCTACCAAAGAAAAGAAGGGGAAGAGCAAGAAAGCTTCTCAATCCAGTGCGAAAGGAAAAAAGTAGGACATGTCCAAGGTGAAGTGATTTCAGTGTCACCAACAGGGACATTACGCCACAAATTGTCCACAGAAGAAGAAAAATAAGCAGGCTACTGGAACCACAGCTAGAGAGGCCTTAGCCTCGCAGTTTGAGCTGGATTTTTCACTGATCGCATGCTTGGTCGCAAGTGTGATGGGTTCATTGTGGTTTCTTGACAGTGGTGCATCTTTTCACATGACGGGAGATAGAGATTTGTTTACTGATCTGGATGAGAAAGATCTTGGAGTGCACATCAAGATGGGCGATGATGGTAGATACAGTGCGACCGATATTGGTACCATTTCCTTTGAGAGGGAGTCTGGTAAACCCTTCGTATTGAAGGAAGTGATGCATGTTCCAGGATTGAAGAAGAATCTTATCTATGTGGCGATGTTAGAAGATAAGGGATATGATGTTGTCTTTAGCAAGGGAAAGGCTTTCCTGCACAGTAAGGCAACTGGTGAGACCCGGAGGATAGGGGTTTGAGTTAAGAACGTTTATCAATTGTAGGTAGCTGGCTACGCAGCAATGGCAGGCAACGCAGAAGGAGTGGTGAGCCGGGATGATGGTGAGTTGTGGCACCAGAGATTGGGCCACCTTCACCATGGAGCTTTGAAGATACTGCAGCAGATTTATACTGGGATTCCTACAGGTACTCTTGCGCAGTCAGATTAGTGCAAGGGATGTACCTTGGGAAAATTTGTAAAATCCACCTTTCACGAGAAGGATAGTCGCACCATGACGATCCTTGAGAGAATTCACACAGACGTGTGTGGACCTTTCTCAGTAGCTTCGACAGCAAAGCACAGGTACTATGTGATATTTGTTGATGATTTTTCTCGTAAGTGTTGGATATTCTTCATGTAGAAGAAGAGCGAGACATACTCAAAGTTCTATGAGTTCAAGGCACTGGTTGAGAAAGAATCGGGGAAGCAAGTGAAGGCTCTTAGGAGCGAAAATGGTGGTGAATTCATCTATGTAAAATTCAAGGACTTTTGCAGCGCAGAAGGAATTTGATGAGAGTTCATAGCACCTCATAACCTACAGTAGAATGGGGTTGCTGAGCGGAAGAACAGAACGATCGTGGGTGCTGCACGGGCGATGTTGCATGATCAGGGCCTACCCATACACTTGTGGGTGGAGGCATGCAATACTTTAGTATATGTGCAGAACCATTGTCCTCAAAGGATAATTGGCATGAGTACACCCGAGGAGGCATTTTCTGGTAAGAGGCCTGATATTTCCCATTTGAGGATTTTTGGTTCACCTGTTTACATTCATGTGACGAAGGATGCCATGAAGAATTTGGAGCCGACTGCAGAGGTTGGGATATTTGTGGGGTACACTGATACAACCCACAACCATCGTGTGTATTTTCCAGACCGTCGCAAGACTGTTGTGCGACGAGATATGAAATTTCAAGAGGAGAAAGCCATGAAGTGTTCGCTTGTGAGGGAGCCACAATTGCATGCAGATGAGGAGCTATTAGTTCCTAAGGATGAGTCTCAGGATGTGGATCAGCCACAAGAGGAGGTTCATGGAGTGGAAGAGACCACTGAGGCAGCGCCAACCATCAGAGGGCGGAAGCGCACTACAAAAGCTGAGCGACTGGCTCAAGATGCAGAGAAGGTTGTAGGAGCACCTACATCATAGCGCAGATAGAGACATTCACCTGATTGGTATACTAGATACATGGCTCTCATGAGAAAGTGTATCGTGACGGAGCCATCCTCTTTCAAGGAAGCTGTGGAGGATCTCGCATGGGTAGATGCCATGGTGGAAGAGTATGATTCGATTTTTAGAAACAATACATGGGAGATTGTCCCAAGGCTAGATGGGAAATCAATGGTGGGTTCGAGATGGATCTACAAAGTGAAGCAGGCAGCTGACGGGAGTGTGGAGAGGTACAAGGCAAGATTTTTTGCTTGAGACTTCTCATAGATTGAGGGGATTGATTATGAGAAAACCTTTGCACCTGTCACAAGGTATTCTTCTATACGGACGATCCTAGCTCTCTCAGTGTAGATGGGGTGGCACATTCATCAGATGGATGTGAAGACTGCGTTCCTCAACGAGGTGATTGAGGAGGAGGTGTACATAGAGTAGCCCGAAGGTTTCGAGATCTTCAGCAGTGAGTCGCATGTGTGCAGGCTCAAGAGAGCATTGTATGGGTTGAAACAAGCACCTTGTACTTGGTACACACGGATAGACAGTTATCTCACCGGACTTGGATTCTCCAAGAGTGAGGTGGATCCGAATCTATACCAGATAGTGGTGGAGGGTAAGTTGCTGATCATTGTACTTTATGTAGATGATTTGATTTTGACATGTGATGAGTTGTTGATACTCTCATGCAAGGATGATCTTGCAAAAGAGTTTGAGATGAAGGACTTGGGCCTCCTTCATTATTTCCTGGGATTGGAAATTTGGCAGCACAGTGATGGACTATTTGTTTCTCAAGGCAAGTATGCTCGGGAGATATTGGAGAAGTTCAACATGCATGGCTACAAGCCTGTTGATACTCCTCTTCCTAGTGGATGGAGGAAGGAGGATGCTACTTCGGCGGAGGTAGTGGATGCCACTGTTTATCTACAGATGGTGGGGTCACTTATGTATCTGATCAATACACGACCCGACATATGCTATGATGTTAACCAGCTTTCACAAGCTATGGTTAATCCTGCCAAGCTCTTTTGGAAGGCGGGGAAGCATGTATTGAGATATCTCAAAGGCACATTGGGATATGGATTATGGTACAGAGTCGGATGAGGTGAAGGTGTGTGGCTTCACGGATGCAGATTGGGCAGGGAGCCCAACGGACAAAAAGAGCACACCTGGAGGGATTTTCAGTATCAGGTCGACAGAAGTTTCTTGGTACGGCGAGACGGTCTAGTGGCTCGATTCCAGCGGAGGCGAGAGTATATGTGAAGGTTTGGGTGCATGCGAGGCTATATGGATGAGGAAGATCTGGTCGGGTGTTCGGTTCACATAGAGCTACTCTTGTGATTTATTGTGATAATCGGTTGCATCGAACTCTCGGTTAATCCGGTGTTTCACAGTAGATCTAAACACATTGACATCCGGTATCATCATATCAGAGATTGTGTGCAGCAGAAGATCATGTTACTTTCATACATTCCCACGGAGGATCAGGATGCTGATATCTTGACGAAGGCACTCACTAGGAGCAAATTTGAATACCACAGGGGCAGGATGGGGGTTGCAGATAATCCTTATCTTGTTGAGAGGGAGTGTTGAGAATGCAACAAGATGATGAGCTTAGTGGAAAGGAATCGCCTTCACTAAGTGGGCCCGCAGACTATTTTCGGCGCAAAGTCTATTTTTAGACTATGTCTATTTTTAGACATATGGATCATGTTATATGAGTTGCGGGGTGCTATTTGTGGATGGTTGGTCAAGTCGGAAAAAATAGATGGACTTCTATTTTTAGACATGTTAGGTGGACATGCACCCCTTATTTTTAGATTGCCGATTACTGTCGTAGAATTCCTCCCTTATTATTAGCTCTTAATAATATTGGGACTATAAACATTATCTTATTCTTGGAGCACTTAGATTAAGTGCACGGATATATACAGTTGTGAGAAAGAATTAAACTATTCTGAGGTTAAGTGGAGCTAGAGCATGGATAATTAGTTAGAACTCATGTGACAAAGTTTGGTGGAGTTATTGAGGAAGTTAATGGAGTTGTGTTCAGTTTAACTAATCTAAACATAGTTGAGCTAGTTGTATCTAGTCTAATTGATTGATACACTAGTGAGAGTGGTGTGAATTAATTATTAATTAATTCACTAATTATAAACTCATTAATCAACTAAAGAATACATTAGTTAACTTCAGTGCATGGACAGTTTCAGTGGAGACCAGTGCAGAGATAGGTGAAAGAGAAGGTTAACTATCAGTTGTGACTATACTGTTGCATATTTGCAACAAATAGTGATTGGAGAAGCTAATGAGGATTGCGCAGTACAAGTCAGGTGGTTCAAGTTATTTAATGAGCCATCCTACAACATTGATTACGCAATAGAGGCTGGCTATCAGGTGGCAGAGATTGGAGCATGTGTTTTGCTAGATCTATCTTAATTAGTGTGTAGCAATTGGAGGTTGTGCTGAGAGCTTGTGAGGAGCTTTGTACAATGATTTTTACATGATCTCTATGACATATAATATACAGATAGATGGGGGTTTTCAGCTTTAAGATTTCCCATGAAATACTGTGTTCATATGTGTGAATGTTTATGGTATTAATGTGCGCATGCGATTGTTTTTATTTCCGCAATTAATGATCAATGGTAGAATATATTCTGTATTGTGCATGAAGTTAAAATAGTGTGTGATCTGGAGAATCTCGGTGAATAATATATCATTTATTCAAATTTCTACAGCATAATGACGTCTACTAGCAAATGATACACACAGAGATAGATCTCGATCTGGGATGATTCTTCTGAAAACGTAGCAATTGGAACCTTTGCCATAGAGGCTCTCCATGTTAGCCCACAAAGCTCCACCATCACGACTTAGATGTATGTCGTGGCCTTGTTGCAGAGAGCGATCTAATTGGGCACCACAACCGTGAGAAACAACCCTGAAAGTTGCTTCTGAAACTCCATATAATTCACCTCCAACTCATGAAGATATTCCTCTACAGATCCTTTTGGGTATCCACATCACACCTCATGATGGAATTGAAATCAGTCTCGTGAATACCAGGCGCTTCCATGCCAATGAGAGAAGGTTGAAACAACAATTCTGCTCATCAGAATCTGTCGGCCCTGATGGCTATGACTATCTGTATCATCTTCATCATCAAATAGAGGAAAATATAGCCAAGTTTCTAGATGCATTGAAATATTCCTCGCAAATTACAAAACCTCGTTCGTAATTCCAACGGCAGAAATGAAACTCTCTTCTTCCTCAAATGCACCTAACTCCCCCTCTTCCTCGAATGTAGCTCACTCTGCTTCTCAGAATTATTCCCTTTCAGATTCTCCTTTAAACGGAAAGAAAGTGGAAGCCATCTTAGAGATTCCATGCATGGCCTTCTTGGATGAAAACTTAGACACATCCAACTTATCTCAGATCTCACCAATAAAATGTATCTAACAAACCTGCAGCAATGCACCAACAATTTTGCAGTGATTCACGAGCCCGTTGATGCCAACTTGGCCCTCACGCATAGGCATGAACAACACTGGAGGCTGCCTTCTCCTATGAAGGTCCAAATCGTAGCACACAACCTCCAAACCATATTAAGCACACAAACTTACTAAATTACCATAGCCAGCTCAACGCACAGGTCAACTCGACCCACGCAGGTTCAATCTCCAGCTTGATCTACGATTAGCTCTAGTAATAAAACACTGCACAATTGCTTGCAGAAATTCCTAATGAATCTAAAATCTCTGCACTATGTATAACCAAGAGGCACTCCAATCAGCCTACTCTCTTCACGCAACCTCCTCTCAGGCTCGTCCTCCAATCGCACCACCATCAATCGACAATTTCCACTCGATGAAATCAGGCTCACAGCTGTAGGTATACAAAATTACCCAAATTTGGAATTCTGTATTGCTTGTCCGCAGCATGGGAAAACTCTAGAATCTACACATTGTTTTTTCTTTAACCCGTTGGACTCCACAAACGCACACAAGTTTAAAAAAATTTTGGGTAGTAGACTTAACTCATTTTCAATAAGTTGAATCAGAAATAGGCACTGCATCAAACCTCTAAAAGTTGCAAGGGGCTTTCATCGCCCAAAAACGAAGCATCACCAATATCCACACTCGGCATCAACTGATCTCAATTCCCAAGGTCCAAGAGGAGGCATGAGGACCTACGAAGGGCGGACTCGCTTCGAGGGCCGGGTAGACGCCGAAGAAGACAACTGAGGAGGATTTGGGACTGAATAGATATGTGCAAACAAAGAAAATATTCTAAATGAGCATCGGGATTTACAGTCGTCCTCTCTCAACCCACGTCACTCAACGATCATGGCTATCAAAATGTCTAAACAAGCTATGACTTCTGCGACGAATCCATGATTGAATGAGTGTCACCGGTTGGCTCTTTGCAGCAATCAGAGAGAAGACTCAACATTGCACGCTCACAAACAACGCACCAATGCCTCTCGAACCACAGTTGCCCGAGGGTCTCTCTAGCTCTAGAGCGCTTGAATTCGTTCTCCTTGTGCGGAAAATTCCCCTAAAACCATTTGAAATTTGGAAGTAAAGCATCGCAGCCTATCATATCTCATTCTCATGAGCTCAGCTAGTTTCTGGCTTGGGATGAGGTCAAATTCTTCGTCAATCCCATCTTCGTCGTCATGGAGAGCCAAATTTCCATGTGGGATGGCATGCGAGACCAGAACCTCTAGTACTAGCAGCCAATTAGAAAAAAATGTAGAAACAAATAGTGGGCATAATTAACTTCAGGTACCAAACCAGAATCAAGAAGCAATAAAAGCATATGAACTAACATAGTGGTCACTGGATTCTTCCATTAGCACAAATCCTCTACCCATTTGGTAACATTCATGACACCAGAGAGCACATTCATGATCCAAAACCGGTTGTCCTTGCTGCGCCTCATGCTCCACATTCCTAAATTTGTGTCCAACATGTATTGAACTTAGTCCATAGCTACACTAACCATTCAACACAGATCCACTCAACAAATCCATGCTCGTATTTCCCTGGAGAAGTTGTCTTGTCTCCTTCGAATTGGCGATCTCTAGCTACTCTTTAAAGACTAAGTCGCAATCAGGATTCTTTGCACCAGCCAGAGCATTGACGCTCCAATACACTTCTGCCCAAACTAGTGGACAACCAAAAACTATAACAAAACAAATATGTCTTATTTCCCAAAGCCTAGGAGGGGCTGAGGTCCAGGCCCGTACGGGCTCTGATACTAAAATAAAATGTCACTATGCACACTATGTTCTATTAATCAAATAGAGTTACATATATATATTAGGTATTGTCTCAAGATAGGGAAGTTATCTTGGATGCACAATAAGTTGGTTGAGAGAATATGTCAATCTCACACCAAACTAGGAACTTAGATTTAGCTAACTCCTATGGAATAGAAACAGAGTCTATACATAGAAAATCAGAACCAAAAACAAGTAGAAGTTACATATTCCAACAGAAAGTGGGATAAATTTTGTTTTATAATATTTTTATATGTGTAGCTTCTTTCTAATGAATTGAAATTAAAACTTGTTGAGGTTAACACAACATAATGTAACGTCTCTAAAGGACTCAATGCTAAATGCTACACTGCATATACACAATTATTAAATTTCGGAATTGCTTTGTTAACAATGAAATATACACGATTATTAAATTTCGAAATTGCTATGTTAATAAGGGAGGACGTTCGGGTAAGACCTGTGAAATATTGATGGGAAGAAATTCATAGTTATCAAATTCGGTCGAGTTGACCTAAAACATTCGAAAATTATGGTGTTCGACTTGGTTTTGGTGGAAGTTGGTATGGTTGACATATCAATACGATGTGGGTATAATAAATTCAGTTTATCTAGTTGAGAGGATTCTTATATAATTCAATACGATGGTCTCTGTTTGTGCTTAACTTCTGTGTTTGTGCTCAATCTCTAGTAGATACCTCTCTATTAAAAAAAATCGCTTTTACAATTAAAAAAATCGAAAATAAGATACATATTTTATTGTGGTTAAAATTTTTTGATTGTTTTATTTTTAAAGTACTTATTTTATTTATTTTTATCGGTATTATTTAATTTTACAAATTATATTTATCAATTTAAATTCATCTTAACTCTATCAAATCTATCAATTATAAAAGTAAAAACATTATAAATTAAGTTTCAAAGTGGTTGGTGAATTTGTTTTCGTGCTATCCTCAGGACTCATAAGTATAATCATGCTAGTTTTAAGATTGCTTTGATTCTCAACCTATTAGGTGAAAAGAATTATGATATTTCAAAGATTTTTATCAATTGTAACTTTTATATATATATATATATATATATATATATATAGTCGTGTTTCAAGTGTTTTTAAAGCTTTATTATGTATATAATATATAGTATTTTTGTTTTTGTATAAAATGATGAAAAATAGCAGCAAGTGAATAAAATAGTATAACCATTATAAGTAACCTCAATTCTAAATCCCAATTTTGTTAGTAAATAATAAATATACTAAATATACAATCTATGTTTGAAATAATAAATATAATTTTCTTAATAAATAGTAAATATAATAAGTATATAATTTTGTTTGAAATAGTAAATATACTATTTCTTTCTTTTTTCCTTGTAAAATAAAAGCAGCACAAACACAAACAATACATCATTAATATCTAACAGTGTATTACAAGAACACAGACAAATAAGGAATGTTTGCACTATGAAACCTTTGAGGCTATTGTTTTAATTTTTGACAAAGGAATTCCACTAATGGGAATGGGAACGGGAACGGGAACGTAGAGAACCAAACTAGAGTAGAGAACCAAACTAGAGTCTTTCACGTGAGATCTAAAAAAATAGACTAAAACTAAGAAAAAGAAATTAAGTTGAGAATGTGAATTAATTTTGAAAATAAGCTCGCAATTTAGGAAATTGGCTTTGTAATTGGTTTGAATCCACAATCAATCTATCAATGAGATATATATATATATATATATATATATATATATATATATATATATATATATATATATATTGAATAGAAGATGGGAACACTAACATCAATATGTGAATTCAATGACACTTGCAAGAAAACAACAAGAAGATTAATGACAATCTATGATGGAATGGAATTTGGAATTTTTAGACAAACGATAACAAGATTAATAGCAAGCCTCTTGGGGTTTGGGCTTGTGGCCAACGGACGCTTTCTAAGGTGTTCGTGTCGTCGTGCAGGTTACGAGTTCTAATCTCGGATAGCCCAAGGGCCATTATTGCGGGCCTGGTTGTTCCTCCTAGGTTTATAGGGGTAGCCTGCAAGATTTAACCCCATGTCACGGAAGTACGATACTACTGTAGTTGTCTATTATCCTAACAAGAAAACAAGATTAATAGCAACTAGAGAATTTCTCTAGAATGACACAAAGAAATGATGCAAATATTTATATATTAGTTTTTGTGTAGAGGACTGTAATTTATTACAAATTGCACATATATTTTGATTTTCATAGCCATGCATACCATAATTACAATAATATTTATGTGTGAAAAAGTTATAAAAAAAAAAACAAAAGTTAGATTTTTCTTTAAACACTAGTTCATCCAAAACCCCTTCATTTATTTTGAAATGATGGCTCCATCCTTTCTATGATACTAAATTCATGAAAGAAAATAAGAAAATTACTCACATAATACAATTGAAACATAAATAATTACTAAGTATTGAATCATTTCTCTCTTGCACACAATTCTCATTTCTTAACAAAATGATATTAAATATAGTCAAAAAAATGTCACTGGAAACAAGTAGATGCTAAGTACTATCTAACCTAATTACAAACAAGTGTTTACATAAAACTTTTAAATATAATACGTATTTGACCATGTCAACCTCTTCATATCTAAAAATGAAATAACTTAAATAAATAAGTCAACAATACCATTATTCCAACAAAAATTAAACAATATTACAACCATTTTTTTAAAAAATCATTAAATATAATTTATATTTAGTCAATATACTCAAATTGACTAACTCTATTTTAGACCAACAATGCCCTTTGCAATTTACTTGGGTGTTTATTTTTCAAAATGTCCAATTTTATTCTTAGCAATCAATGCATGCAAACATTATTAACATTTATATAAAGCTTTTCACAACTCATATGTAAATAAAGTAGGATGACATTAAAACCTAATCAATATATTGTTATTATTATTATTATTATTATTCTAATATTCAAATCATAACAAAGTCACACTATCAATACTTTTTAGAAAATTGTTTAACTTGTGAGACATATGAACATATATTCAATAATTCAATTCTCATTTAGAAAAAAAAATCAAAACTTTAAATTTAATTTAAAAAAAAAAAATTTAATTGTTTATTTTTACGGATATATTGTGTACAATTAAAAAATTTCATAAATAATTACAATTTTTCAAATCAATTCATGCATGGTTAAAAAATTTTAAATTAAGTATATAATTTATATTTAGTCAAAAATAAATTATCTTCTTGACATTGAATACCTCAACCTTAGAATGACCAAATATTCCCTTTAAAATTTACTTGGTTACTAGATGTTTGGCTTCTGTGATCCATCAATAAATTAAGAAGAAATCTTTCGGTAAAAATCACATTATCTTGAACAAAGTCGACGCGTTTCGAACCAACTAGTGTGGTTCATCATCAGGAGTAGGTGTTGAACAAAGTCCACACGTTTCGAACCAACCAGTGTGGTTCATTTACTTGGTTGTTTATTTTTTTTTAAATGGACAATTTTATTCCTGAGCAACCAATGCAAAAGCTCTTCACAACTAACATGGAAGTAAAGTAATCTTAAGTTGAACTGTTCAAACCTAAGCAATACCTCTTTAAGACAATGTCTAATATGTGGGATATATAAGCATATATTTATTAATTAAACTGTCATTTCAAATTGAAATCAAAATTTTAATAATTAATTTTATATAAATAGTAATTTAAATTGGTTTTTTTTATGGATATATATTTTAGAAAGATTTTTCGGAATAAAAAATTTGCATAAATACTTTAAAAAAATTTAATCAATACATTGTTAATATTATAAATAATAATAAAAAACTTATTATAGAGAAAATTATTAGAATTCCACTTTAAGATATAATACACATTATATGAATCTATTTTTTTAAATTTATTAAAAATCAATACAACTTATCAAACTCTATAACACATTAAAATTATTGATAAATATTCACACAACATATTTTAAGCATATTCTCTCGGAATCAATCAACCTCAATTTTGATTTAAAAAGTCAAAAGATAATCATCAACCTTAAATTGAAATAAAAAAGCAATAAAAAAAATTACAGATAACGTTGGATTGAATAACTTATCAGCAACTGCACTTCTGTTTCCCAAGCCCCCACCCCCCGCATAGCTTTCCAAGACATGCGAAATGGCCTTTGAGTGGCGGTAAAGCCTTCCAAGTGGGGAGACATTGATCGGCGGTTTGCGGTTGGATGAAGCACATTCATTGATAGTGCTCTGGCATCGAGAATATCCGATATTACTGATCCTATGGCATCGAGCATATTCCGTAATATTGTTGGAATAAAGGGTCTCTACTTCGCAAATTACTCACGCGATAAAGCTAGAAAATGCCAATTACTCACCCGACAAATGAAAAGTGACGAGGAAATTCCACTCAATTTGGATACTCACGTCATGGGTGAAATACGTCCCTGGAGTACTGTTTCAGTGTTTTTGCTCTTTAAATTGACGTTCTCCCATGGTTGTTGAGCAGATTGAAGCAACAGTTATTTGCTCAATCTGAATTGTATCCCCCTGGCTAGACAAACTTTAGAGATGGCGAACCAGCTCAGACCCGTTGCAATTTTCATCCTGGGTTTGCTTCTTCACATTAAGAAGCAACCCTACGACGAGAATGCGTCTAAGCCATTTCTAAAGTTGTTTTCGAAGTGCCTTGTTCAGCCAAGATTATACAATTCAGATTGAGCAAATTACCGTTGCTTCAATTTGGCCAGTACCCGCGGGAGAGTGCGAAGTGAAATAAAGAACTGCTGAAATGGTATTCAGTGGATCTCCTTGTTCAATTTTGCGTTGGCCTTCGGGCGGGGGAAGGCTTCATTCCTATATAATAAAATATTTTAGTTTGTAGGACTAACAGTGAAGCAAACTCCCTGTCAAAAATGGCTCCGTTCCGGATCATATTACCTTCCAGCAGTTTTAGAATGGCGTTCAAAAAGGGAAAGGCTTCATTCCTATATAATATGTTATTTTAGTCTGTAGGGCTCTCTCTCACTCCCTTGTTTTTCTGGAAATGATCCTGCAGGGTTTCATTATCTTATAATCACTTTTTGTCTCGTTTTCTTTTGTGAGGGTCTATTTTGATTCTTAACTCCTATCAGCAGGTTTTTTATTTTGTATCCCAGCTCCATGTCTACAGGATTGATTGGTAATGGATTTTCTACGTTTTCAAAGGGGACTGAGAATCCTTCTCTGATATATGTACTTTCACATATTATACCAAAAAATAAAAATAAAAAGAGAGCAGTTTTTTCTGTGTGAAAAAAGGCTTTCCATCTCTATTGCAGAAATTTTGTTTTTACTTTCAATTTATGAAACATGGAAAAAGATTGGAATGTAAATTTCTAACCTATTTCTGAGATATATATAATTTCATGCTTAAGATTTTCATTTACATTATTTTGATGCACAATAGATAACAGATACAGGGCGAGATATCCTTCTCAAACGACAGAATCATGGGCGATCTGATGCTCAAACTCACGGCTAGTAAATAAATAAATAAGGAACAGTACGGGATCATTTCAAGCATACTCTGTTCAGGACGTAGTAACAGGTCATTTTAGTCTGTGAAATGATATTGTTCTTTCAACTGAGAGGACATTTGCATTGGATTTTTATCTCCAGGTCCAGTTAAGATTTATGAATCTAAATTAATCCATTGTTTAAACGAGTATAGAAATTCTCTATAGAACTTTTGTTAAACGACAAACTCAGCTTCTTCAAATAGATATGATAATGAAACTGCGATAACTTTTGTCTTGTAATATTTTTATGTGTGTAGCTGCTTTCTAAAGGATTGAAATTGAAACTTGCTATGATGACTCTCACGCTAAATCCAGCAACGGATTTACGTTCCATTTATATTACGAACGAAGTTAACATAACATAATCTAACGTCTCTAGAGGACTCAATGATACATTGCTTATACACAATTATTAAATTTCGGAATTGCTTTGTTAGTAATGGAATATACACGATTATTGAATTTCGAAATTGCTATGTTAATAAGGGAGGAAGTTCGGGTCAGACTCGTGAATTATTGATGGGAAGAAATTCATAGTTATCAAATTCCGTTGAATTGACCTAAAACATTCGAAAATTCTGGTGTTCGATTTGGTTCTGGTGGAAGTTGGTATGGTTCAGATATCAATACGATGTGGGTATAATAAATTCAGTTTATGTAGTTGGAAGGATTATTCTACAATTCAATACGATGGTCTGTGTTTGTGTGTAACTTCTGTGTTTGTGTTCAATTTCTAGGTCATAATTGCTTTTTTATTTTTTTCTTTCTTTTACAATTAAAAAAAATAAAAAATAAGATATATATTTTACTTTCACACTCAACTATAAATCAAATAATTTGGTGTCTGTATATAAAGTATCATAATTTTATATTAATTTTATCTATAAATAAAGTAATTAAAAATATAAACAAATAAAATAAAACAATTTATATTTTCACTTTTAAAATTCTCCACTACCTTCTATCAATAATTAAAAAAAAAAATCAATACATAACTTGAACAAAAAATTTAAATATGTTTTTTTGAGTAATTTATTTCAATCCCAAATTAATACATATGTATATTGATGAAGAAATATTATAGTGTTGATTATGATAAGAATAAAATATTTCAATGCTAAAAAAGTAATTAGAAGTGAAAAAATTCAAATAGAAAGAGATATTTAATTTATTTAATTCTTAATACCAAATTAATATGTAAAATAAAGACAAAAAATATTAATAATACAAAATTCAATGTGAATAATAAACAAAATATGTTAATAAGAAAGTTAATTAATATTTAATTATATTTAAAAATATATTAATAATAGACAAATTATTTAATGTAGACAACATTGTTCATAAATAAAATATTTTAATTAAAATATGTATTTATGATGTATGATTAAAAAAAATTATATATGCATCATATAAAGCAATTGAAAATTTTTTATGGTTAAACCATTTTACATTGTGTCTTTCTTTTTAATGTATATTTTCATTTTTCATCAACTTTTATCAAATTGAAAAAAATTATTAAAATACAACTTTAAATTGTATCGTGTACAAAATCCAAGATTACAAGCAAATTTTGAAGACATTATATCCATTTCATAAATTAAAAAATTATATATATATATATATATATATATATATATATATAAAATTTTTCCATTTTAAAAAAAAATTGCACTTCGATTTGATTCAACTGATTTTTTTTAGATTTGTGATTAAGATAAATCTATATTAATAATTAAATTTTTCTTGGATAACAAAAGAATGAGTTCATTGTTCATCTGCATATATTTGAAATGGTAAATAATTGTGAACTATGTAATTTTCTATTTTTCAATTTCAAAATTTCCTCGCAAAGAATTTTAGCATAGTTGTGAATTTATTTTGAGCCTGGAGTGTGAAGGTAAACATATTTTATAGAGAATAATTTATTAATTTTATAATATATTTAGAATATAAATAAGTGTCAAATATTTAAATAAATATATTAGTAAAAACAATTCAACTTTGAATTGTAGTTTTAAAACTATTTATATTAACTAAAATTATTAATCATTATTTAAATTTCCAAATAAATATTTAAAAACAAACAAAATAACATATATATATATGTGTGTGTGTGTGTTTTAAAAATATAATGTTACATTTTTACATAAATAAAAATGTGTATTATATTTAACCAAATTCAAATCTGTATTAAAATTCCAACTTAGTAACTATAAATAAATTTACATAGAACATAATTCTGCAACCATGCCTCTCTTTTGCCATCATCTAAATGACAGCTATAATTAAATCTATATTCAAATTCGAACTTAATAACTATAAATAAATTTACGTAGACATAATTCTGCAACCATGCCTTTCTTTTTCCATCATCTCAATGATGCCTATATTCAACTAGAGTGAATTTAATATTATAGATTTGGTGCAAGTGAGAGAACCATAGGAATGTTTGTCTTCATGCTAGCAAAGCTGAATGCTAACATGCTTTAACAGTGGTAAGAAGTGATAATTTATAGTTCAAAATTTTCAAATAAAAGTAGTTTGGATGATGATAGTATGTCAAGCTCAGAAATATTAATCATATGTTATTTGATATATAATTCTACTTTTAGTACAAAAATAAATTATATTCTGTAATGGCCGTTAAGTTTTCATTATGATACACAATTTAATCTTTCCATTAAGATACACAGTTCAATGGTGTATGTATTTGAGTAAAAATTGCATTTTCAGGGAAATTATATGAAATATTGAAACGTTAGTTTTTATTGAGGGAAAAAATGCATTATGTTTATATATTATATTTAGATAAAAAAATATTATAAAAGAGAGTTACTCACAAACGTTAAATCCTTCAATCACATTGTCACCTACTAAAAAATGAAGGAAACATCTAAATTATACAGAAACTATAGCTCAAAAAGATCGTTTAGACGAACAATGTCTAAATCAAAAGATATTGTAGGAAGTGGATCTAAATTTTTGCAAATAAGCTAGTCTTTAACCTATGCTACCATCAACTTACTAACCAGAAATAACATTAAGTATTAGATGAAAGGAAACACTCCATGGCTAAGAATATTACACTCAATTCTACTTGGGAGAGTCGTGAGGGGTTTTTTTGGAAATGATAATATGTGAAATGATGGCTTTAATTCACATATATTGCACCACTTCTATGGAATCCGTAATTCTTACTCTGGGGTCTTATTTATCGGTTTGGAAGTTTACTAATCCCTATGGGTTTTGGTCTAACAACAAACCTATTCATGGTATAAGAGTTTGGACCCAGGTTCGATTCCCTTGAGCTGCATTTGAGGAGGGGTGTTGGAGTAATCACTGCACCTCTATGGAACGTGTAATTCCCACCATGGGGATCCTCGTTACTGGTTTGGGAGTTTACCAATACATGCAGGTTTTGGTGTAAGCACAAACCTCTTCACCGCGCCTCTAGTCGAATAGAAAAGAAGTGGCCAAGAATGACGTGTCATTGATCCATCTCATAATGGGCCTTGAATCACCAAAAATATGAATAGATTATATATTACATGTATTTTTTCAATATAAACCCCCCAAAATCCAACCACCAAATCCCTTGTATTTTATCTATGCCACAACACAAAAAAATGACAATGTAATACATGTGAAACCTCTAAATGAAATCCAAAAATACAAATCCCTTGTTCGGTGGCTCATAAAAAACCCACCTGATATTAAGCATTCTGAACTCTAGCGAAAATTATTTGCTACTTTTTAGTGCGGATATTCCATCCATATTCTCTATAGGATGCATAAATATTATCGCTTAGAGACAATGTCAAAAGGATCATTCTCAAAACATTGGTTATTGATCCAGGTGGCTCCAGACACACTCAGAGGTCAAAGAGGGCTATAGACACACTTAGACACACTCAGAGGTCAAAGTTCACAGGTTTTATGTGAGGTAGAAAATTAAGGAAAATAATGGAATATGAAGAAAATATAGGCATCATTAATAAAAATTCTTATGATGATTATTTGGCAATATTTCTGTTGGTTACGTTTTTTTGGGTCAAGCTTTTGGGAGTTCAGTTTGGGAGCTCTCTCATTATTCTCTCTCTCTCTCTCTCTCTCTCTCTCTCTCTCTCTCTCTCACTCTTGGACACTTAGAGTTTTCTTCGAGCATTTCAGCATTAGACCAAGAAAGAGCAAAGAAAGAAAAGGAAGGAAAATTAAAGGAAAGGAAAGAAAAAACCAATCAAAGAAAAGAATGATATAACAATTTTAACAGGAATATGTGCATGTAACATATTCCATGTCGTATTTCCTAGCTAGTTTGGACATCCATGGATTATGCATGTTGGTGTTTGGTTCCCTTGCTATCGGTAGCATGGTTTTGCCGAGTTTTGATAGTGGTTTTAATACTTGCCTTTCCTTTATCCAGATAGTCATGGTGTGATGGGATTCATCTTGGTTTTGAGATTTGGAATTGCATAATGGTTTTCGAAATATGAGGAAGATGTGTTCTTGGGAAATTTTGAAAGGCCTAGGAATCTCTTGCCCGGTTTTTGTAGGATACAAAGTAAATATTGAGGATCGTGTCTTGGTTTTGGGCCCAGTGATCCAGTGTGGATTGTTGTAAATCCTGAGAGACAAGGAACATAAAAAATACTGAAGGATAGTGATGGATTCTAGAGGCATTCCAAGCTTGGTTCAGTTTTGTGATATTGACACCGGTTTTGGTGTGATCAGAGTATGGTGAGGGTGGAGGTGGTTTAACCTCTAGATTCTCTTTGTTATTTTTGGATTGGTTTATCCATGAAATCCCAAATTCATGCTTGGAATGTGGCACGGGGGTGACTACCTAAAGATAGATTTGTCTCATCCATTTATATGGTTAGGTGGTACGTGGAAGTCTCGAACCTGGTCGACTATTGCCTATGTTTAATAAAATCAAAGTTACCTTGATTTTGTACTTATTAATGTGTTTCTTCAATGGTGGATATCTTAGTGTTATTTACATCGATTTATGTTGGTTATAGGCATGGTTATATCACTGGCTCAAGTCATGGTTATTTCATGTATTTACTTGTAAATGACAAAATAATGGATGAAATACCTAATTGATCTCATAATAGTTCAAGGAAGAGGTGGTGATTTTTCTTCTCCTGTATCATAATATTTTTCAGTCATTCATGATCTGTCTTGTATTCTTAGACCTGTAGATTGCATTAATGTCAAGTTTTTGACATAACATCAATCTCGGTTGGGGATGGTCAGAGCTAGTCCTGGAGTCAGTTTTTGGTTCATTAACATTTTGATCATGTGTTTGATGGATTATGGAAGCTACAAGAAGTTATGAGCAGTGCTTGGGATTTTGGGCTTAAAAGGTGCCATAAATCCCATGGATGCTGGCATAGTTCTTAGGGGAAATTCATTGGAAACACGAATGGATATGTTTTGGGAGCATCCAAATCCTCCTAGATGCACCCTTTCCCATGTCAAGGGAGAATCCATGGGTTTTATTCATTAAAACTCACTAGGACCCAGTGACAAGCTAGGTGGATGACTGGGATAGCGTATGGGGGTGTTGTAGCAGGTACATGGGGTTTATGTTATGGTTTTCCACATTAATTCCACTTCCCTAAAGTCACCAAGGAAGTCGAGTCTGATATTAACTTCCCTGATCTCATGTTTACCTCAGTTGGCTAGTTAATTGGGTAGATGTGAGGGGCGGGGGGGGGTGGAGAGGGGTGTACCATACAGGTGGTACTAGTGCGTGGTTGTGCTCTCCTTGGGTGGTATGTGTTTTTGACATATTTTCAGTCTCAGTTGGTGATGGTTAGACCTAGTCTTGGTGTCAGTTTTTGGTTCATTAACATTTTCATCATGTGTTTGATGGATTCTGGAAACTACAGGAAGTTATGCGTAGTGCTTGAGATTCTAGGAATAAAAAATGCCCTAAATCCTGCCGACGCTACCACAGATCTGAGGGGAAAATTCCTTGGACACATGCATGGCTATGTTTTGGGAGCGTCGAGAACCTCCTGGATGCACCCTTTCCCATATGAAGGGAGAATCTGTGGGTTTTCTACATTAAAATTTACTAGGACCTACTGACAAGCTAGGTGGGTGACTGGGATAGCCTATTGGGGTCCTGTAAGAGGTACAAGCAGTCTATATTATGGATTTTTGCATTGATTCCACTTCCTTAAAAGTCACCAAGTAATTCAAATCTAATATTAACTTCCCTGATTTCATGCTTACCCCGGTTGGCTAGTTACTTGGGTAGATGTGAGGGGAGGTGTATGTTACAGGTGGTACTAGTACGTGGTTGAGATCTCCTTAGGTGGTATGTGTTTTTCATGCATACATTTTAGTTGCATGTATCCTTCATGTTGTGGAATATGTGTTTGTTCAGTATGCATGATGGTGGTCATTGTTGTTTTTGTGTCGCCATGTGAAATTTGATGATGTTTTTGATTGGATTTGGTCATCATAAGTGTATGTAAATTATATATGCATTTGTTATGAATTTCAATGTCTATATGTTGTTATGCATTCATTTTCATGATTAAAGTTGTTCTCTGTGAAGGCATTGTATGCACTTTAGGGTAGCATGATGCTATTGGTATGTTGCGATGCTCATGTGTTGGCTAAGATAGAGAAGGAGATGCAAATAATCAAGGTGAGGTTGAAACACTAGACTTTGGGCAAGAGTAGATCATCATACATGTATGGTATGTTTTGCATGAACAAAAAATGTTTATGAACTTATGATGTGACTATGCTAGCTAGTGACTATTATGCATATCACTAACTTAATTATGTTGAGTTGGTATGTCTTGAGGTTATATCATGCTAATATAGATTGTTTGTGTAGAAAATATAGCCTCCTCTATGATACATTAAGATATGAGTTTGCCTATGTCGTGTGCTACATGCTTGACTATTTGTTTATGTCATATATTGGTGTTTAAGTGTTTGGTGTCTATTATGCCGTCAAGTTTATTTATCTAACATGGTACATTTATAGTTTGTTTGAATGTTTTATTAATTGCATGATATGAGCATGTGTCTATGATATTACATGAAGTTTTTATCTTGTTTTAAGATGGTTGTACTAACATATTATGTGTTTAGATAGTTGATGTGTACTTGGGTATAAGTAGGTGATAGTTGTAGTATTGTGATTTTGACTATTAGTTGATTATGACATGGTTGTTAGTATTGGTAAAGGGTGATTTTAGTTAATAGATATGATGTATTGATATTTAGAACATGTGAATGAAATGTGTGAACAATTGTAGGGAAAAAAGCTTACTATTAGCATGAAAAGGTAATAGTTTGTGTGTTTATATAACTAATAGATGGGTGATGTCACAGTGCATAGTAGTAATTGATTGCAACAAGGAAAAATAAAGGAATTTGGTAAGAATTACTTTGGAAATGTTTGGGAACCAAAATTCCAAATGAATGAGTGCTTTGCATACATGGATTCTTCTTAACCTTGATTTTTTCTTGACATTATGTGGATATATGCTATATTCCTAAACATGTATTTGAAAGGTATATCAATTGGTTTCTAGTTATAGTTGGATCTGCTAAGGGAATTGGAGTCCCTTGAGATATGGCATGGATATGCTTAGTTAGAAGGAAGTATGTTTGGCACAACAAGGTAAGATAACTGGTATATTGTTATATTTAGTTATTATCTGATGCGTTTATGGCGGTATGATGCAGGGAATTGCATGGTAATATATTGTCATGAAATATTGAAGGAGGCTTGGGTTGAGCTTTCCCTTGGAAGCATTGGGAACCATGGGGATTGATTCATGGTGTTTGTTTCCAGTCTTACACTTTTGGTATTTTTTTATTTGTTGCGCTTGATTTGGATCTTTGTTTATGTTTGGTGCAAGGCCTTGCCACTTTGTTGCAGTGTCATATTGCTATTGTTTTTCATGGTTTTCTTCTTATTTGTTTCTTGTTCTTGCCTTTTGTTTAAGGGTCCTGGGAATTGTTTGGGAAAGAGGAAATTTGATGAACCTTAGCAAGAGCTGGATGAAACCCAATAGGTAATGTGACACCTGGATGAAGCTAAATGCATGTATAAGGGCAGTTGAA
Source organism: Pinus albicaulis (assembly GCA_034641835.2). Lineage (NCBI taxonomy): Eukaryota > Viridiplantae > Streptophyta > Pinopsida > Pinales > Pinaceae > Pinus > Pinus albicaulis. Next base: position 1,485,513,310 of record CM076579.1, read on the forward strand.
GGGAAGAGGATGAAAGCTAGTTGGACTGATTGGGTCCATTGTGGTAAATGGACGATGGAAGAGCATTCACAAGAAAGTTAACATAAAAGTTAAAGTACATGGATCTGAGGTATTAGATGCCTTGGCTATGTTGGGAACTGTTGTTCTCAGCGTTGTGCATGTTGTGCACGAATAAAAGAACTTCTCTTAACCTATACCTTATGATATCTAGCAATTGTGTTGTTATCATGATTATGTTGATGTTTATATATGTATACATGTATGTATGTATGTGTGTCATGTCTGAAAAGGTCGTCATGGATCATGATTGTTTAATGCTAATGTTTATATGTATATGTGTGTGTATGTATGCCATTGTATCACATGGTCATGAATGTTTATGTTAATGATTATATAATGTAGGTATGTATGTATCTATGTCACTGTATGACAGGTTTTTCAAGGATCATTCTTGTGGAGGAATGATTTCTTATGCTGGTGAATGGACTGAAGAGGTTTTTGGTCTTATGAGGAATCGAGTGGGAAGAGTGACTATGACAGATCTACGAGGTCGGTATCATGTAAGTGTGAATTGATATTATATGCTTATACTATGCCTATGTGTACTTTATAGACATGTAATGTTGAGGGGTACATCAGCCAAGTGAAAGCAGTGTGATTTGCCTCTTGCTAAGATAAGCATGGATATTGGAGAAACACTAGAAGCAAGGTTGCTTTGTGGAGTGAGTGCGTGGTCTATAGATGTGCAATACTAATGTTCTATATATGTTACACATCTTGTCTATTCAATAATTGTAACTCTGGAGATATGTACAAGTAATACAAAAATTACAAATAACATTAGATTGGATAACTTATTAGCAACTGCACTTTTGTTTCCCACGATCCCCCCACATACCTTTCCAAGACATGCGAAATGGACTTTGAGGAGTAGTAAAGCCTTCCAAGTGGGGAGAAATTAATCGATGGTGTGGGTTTTGATGAAGCACATTCATTTATAGTGCTCTCGCATAAATAATATATGATATTCTTGATCTGATGGCATCAAACATATACCGTAATATTGATGGTGTTGGAATTTCTGATAATTCTAGAACAAGGGACTGAGAGAATAATACTCTCCTTTCAACACAAAGAATAAAATGATAGATATTTGCAGAATAAAACTTTTCTTTTTATTTCATTAACAACACTAAAACTATTACAAAATGATAGATTTATTCCTCTGTGGAGGGATTCACAAAATATGATTAATTGCTACAAACGCAGTGCTCTCAAAAACTTCTTTGTCTCTCAAAATGCACAAACAGTGCTCTCTGATCTTATTGTGCTTTTTCTTTGCCTACGAGCTATATCACTTACACAACATTACAATCATACAATGATATCTATGGCCTTTCACTTTTTATATGGTGTGCCAGAAATAAAAACATAAAACTAATTACAAAGGAAATACATTTCCAAAACATAACTTTAACCTAAACTTCATTGGTGCGATGTACGAGTGGATCCCACTCCGCAATCGGCGATCGGTGATCGGTGGAACAATAAGAACTTGGCGGAATGAACTTTTCAATTGTGATTTGCGATTTGCGATCAGCGGAACGGTTGAACAAAACATTGCGATGTTGCGATTGCGATTGCTCGATTAGGATCGCATCGCAAACATCCAATGGAACAAAACATATGGGAGAGACTCTTTGCGACGAGCGATTGCGATTAGCGATTATGGTGGGACCACATCACATCACATCGCAAACACTCAATCGTCAGAACACATTTCGGATGCGGAACATGCATTGCTCCTTTGTAATTTGCGATTGTGATTGTGATCACATTGCATCGCATAGAAACACTCCATATCAACAAGACACTTACTCAAAACTTGCGATTGCGATTGGAAGTGAAGTGGTGGCGACCACTATCACGTGTCTCATTCAAAACTTAAAGTACTTTGCCGTTTAAACAAAATTTCTTCACTTTTGGTTATTGAGGGCTTAAAAGCCCGAAAACACTATTTTGATTAATAAAACTTGGCTCTTCGATGGTTTGAACAACGAAAGTCTTCATTTATTTTGCAAATGTGGTTATGCCCAGACAATCATAAATTCTCCTTTGTAATGGTGCCTGCTACCCATCAAACATTAATTCCATCCTTACGGTTTTCTCCATTCCTCTTGAATGCACAGTGTTTTGCACTCAACCTTCTGCTGCTGCCCCTGTTGTACCATGTTTTTACCTGCACAGGGTACGCAGGTGACATTAATATTTTCAACACTCCCCGTTAAAGTCAGCTGTTGGGTTATCAGTCATACCCAAACATTTCCTTAAGTATTCAAAACTCTTTTGCCCCAATGGATTTGTCAATATGTCTACAAATTGCTCCTCTATTCTACAATGTTGTAAAACTATTTCTCCATTGTTCACCAATTCTCTGATATAGTGAAACTTTGCATCTATGTGCTTCGTTATTTTGTGAAACACATAATTATTTGATAATGCAATAGATGAGCTATTGCCACAATAAATCATTGTGCCCTTTACCTGTTCTTGATACAAATTTCTCAACATTCTTCTCATCCAAACTGCTTGACACGCTGCTGCTGTAGCTGCCACATACTCTGCCTCTTCTATAGATAATTCTACAATAGGATGTTTCTTAGAAGCCCATGAAATGGCTCCTGAACGTATATGAAAAACATAACCAGAAGTACTTTTCCAATCATCTACACTTCCAGCCCAATCACTGTCAGTGTAACCAATTAACTCAAAATTTTCTGAAGTGGTATATAAAATACCATACCTTTTAGTTCCTTTCACATACCTCAGAATTCTCTTCGCTTCTTTCCAATGTTCTTCTTTTGGCCTCTCCATAAATCTGGAGATCAAATTAATAGCATGCATAATATCCGGCCTAGTTGCAGTCAAATACATGAGGCTGCCAACTATGCTTTTATACAAACTTGGATCAAAATCCTTGCTGCTGTCATCCTTACTCAACTTCAATCCCATTACTGTGGGAGTAATTGCTACTTTGCACTCCAGCATATTAAATCTTTCCAAAACTTGATTAACATACTTTGCTTGTGAGATAAAAATCCCATTTTCATTATGCTCTACTTCTATTCCTAAGAAGTATCTCAATAATCCCATATCAGTCATTTCAAATTCTTCTTTCATGACTGTTTTAAAATTTTCAGTGAGGTAATCATCATTACCAGTGAATATTACATCATCAACATATAACACAACAATGAAAATCTTACCATCCTTTTCTTTGATGTATAATGTGGGTTCTCCATCATATTTCTCAAACCCATTTTCTAGTAGATAGGAATCTATCCTACTGTAGCATGCTCTTGGTGCTTGCTTCAGCCCATAAAGAGATTTCTTCAATTTGCACACTTTTTTTTCTTGGCCCTTTTTCTCATAGCTGAGAGGTTGTTCCACATAAACCTTTTCCATTAACACTCCATTTAAAAATGTTTATTTTACATCCATTTGGTATACTTTCCATTTTTTTTGTGCTGCTATGGACAACACTGCTCTTACTGTTTCCATTCTTGCAACTGGTGCAAAATTTTCCTCATAGTCTCTTCCATGCTATTGCTTATATCCCTTGACAACAAGTCTGGCCTTGTGTCTTTATATCTTGCCTTCAACATTTATTTTGGTCTTGTAGACCCATTTAACTCCAATAACTTCTTTACCTTCTAGGAGATCAACTAACTCCCATGTTTTGTTCTTCTCTATGGCATTAATTTCTTCATCCATAGCTTCTATCCATTTTCTATACTTTATGTCATCTTCAAAATGAATAGGATCATAAACTTGACAATACAAAGAAAATAAGGAGTTCATACCTTCATTTTCCGCTTCCTTCTCATAAATCTCATTTAAATTTCTGAATCTTGTTCATCTTTCATTTGGTGTAGTTGTGCTCGAAGAAGCACTCAATTCTGCTCCATGTGGTGTGCTTGGAGAAGCACTTTAATTTCTTCTCAAGGGTGTTGTTACTCCTCCTTGAGGTGTCTCTTGTTGTCCTTGTGTTGGTGGAGGTTGTGCTACCGATGAGATGTTATTTTCAACCATATCTTCCTCATCTTCATCATGAGATAAACAGTTTTTAACATTTACTATTTTCTCAATGCTTCCATCCCATGCTTCTTCTTCAATGAACTGAACATCTCTTCTTATCATAAAATTCTTTGTGGATGGGTTATATAATCTATATCCCTTGGAATCTTCACAATATCCAAGGAATATACACTTCTCCCCCTTACTATTCAACTTTGTCCTCAAATTTTCTGGAATGTGTGCATATGCCACACATCCAAAAACTCTCACGTGGGTGACTCCCTGTTTTTTGCCACTCCACGCTTCTTCTAGAACTCTGTTCATTACAACTTTTGTTGGGCATCTATTGAAAATGTATGTTGCACAATTTGCAACTTCTTCCCAATACTCATTGGCAAGTGTTTTGCCTTCAACATACTTCTCACCATTTCCATTATGGTTCGATTCTTCCTTTCAGCAACTCCATTTTGTTGCAGTGTATACCTTGTAGTAAAATTCTTGTGTATGTCGTTATCTCTAAAAAAAAATAGAAATTACTTTGAGATATATTCACCTCCTCTATCAGTTCTAAGAACTTTGATATGCTGCCCACTCTATTTCTCTACAAGATCTTTAAAGTGGAAAATTTTGTCAAAGACTTCACTCTTATATTTCATAAAATAAACCCATGCTTTCCCTGCGAAATCATCTAGGAAGGTTAGCATGTAATTGCTGCCTAAAACTGATGTTGTTTGCATCGGCCCACATAAATCTGAATGGATGATTTCAAAGGGTGCTTTCGCCGTTATGCTTTTCCCTGATGGAAAATTTTTTCTGTGTTGTTTTCCCAAGATGCAGCCTTTACATAGGCTATCCAGTTTCTCAATCAATGGTAGACCTCTTACCATTCCTTTTATGTGAAACAAATTTAATCCTCTGAAATTGAGATGTCCAAATCTCAAGTGCCATAACCAGATCTCATCCTTCACTTCCTTCTAAAAGACTTCTTGAGTTACAGCTGCTACACTCTTTCCTTTTCCCTTCAAGTCAGTGTTGAGCTTGAGTGGAAACATTCTATTGCTAGTCATTTGTATTTCAGCGATAATCTTCTTGCTTGGAGGTATATCCATTATTCTTCACACATCATTCTTGAACAATAATTTGTAACCTTTGTTTATGAGCTACCCAATGCTCAAAAGATTACATTTCAAACTAGGAACATAATAAACATCTGGCACAAAATTATGCTCACCATTTCTAGCACGAATACTAACTCTGCCTTTTCCTTTGACATAAATCTTAGTATCAGTTCTTATGGTTACTTTAGATTTAATTTATTCATCAAGCTTGGAAAAAATTGCTATGTTTCCAGTCATGTGATTACGACAACCTGAATCTAAGAACCATACATCATCTTGTCTATCTTGTGCTACATTACATGTTAACAACACATTCTTTGGGTTCTTTTATTCTTTTGCTACATTAGCATTCTACCTATTATTCATGTCATTTTTCTTTTTCCTACATTCATTGGCATAGTGCCCATGTTTCTTGCAATAATGACATTGGACATCAAATTTGTTATACCTTTGTCCATGTGCATGTTGGTGTCCACCTTGCTGGCTATTGCATTGGCCGTGGCTGTGATTTTGACTATTGCTACTTCCATGTGAATGTGAAGGGCTGTTCCTTCCTCCTTTTTTTTAGCTTCTACCTCTTCCTCTTCCTCTGCCTTGACCTCTTCCTCTTTCAAAAGGCATCTAGGTCTTGAAGGCATGCTCTAGAGATGGGTTTACTGTTCTTTCCAATCTCTATTCATAAGTCATCAACGAGGCATGAAGTTCATCTACAGTGAATTTTGAGAGATCCTTAGTCTCTTCTATGGTGGTAACTATAACATCAAACCTTGAGGGTAGACTCTTGAATAGTTTCTCCACAATCCTTCTTTCTTCAAGAGTTTCTCCATGGGACCTTATCTATGTGCCCATCCCAATCACATGTGTGAATAATGAGTCTATGTTATCAGACTCTTTCATACAGAGAGTTTCAAAATCTCTCCTCAACAACTATAGTTTTGTTTTCTTCACTTTCTCCATACCTTGATAGGCTATCTTAAGAGTTTCCCATGCATCCTTGGATCTCTTAGTTGCTGATATCCTTGGAAACACACTCTCATGCACTGCTTGATACAAATAGAAGAGGGATTTAGAGTCCTCCTTTCTGTTTCTCTTCAATATATCCTTCTCTGCTTTAGTTAAGGCATTAAAAGCCTGCTCATCAGCTAGTTCATCAAAACCATCTTCAACAAATTCCCATAAGTCTTGTGAGGAAAACAGGGCTCTCATGGTAATGGCCCAATAATCATAGTTCTTCCCATTAAATTGTGGAAGCTGAATGATAACAGATATAGGGCGAGATATCCTTCTCAAACGACAGAATCATGGGCGATCTGATGCTCAAACGACAGAATCATGGGCGATCTGAAGTGGTATATGAATGATAACAGATATAGGGCGAGATATCCTTCTCAAACGACAGAATCATGGGCGATCTGATGCTCAAACTCACGGCTAGTAAATAAATAAATAAGGAACAGTACGGGATCATTTCAAGCATACTCTGTTCAGGACGTAGTAACAGGTCATTTTAGTCTGTGAAATGATGTTGTTCTTTCAACTGAGAGGACATTTGCATTGGATTTTTATCTCCAGGTCCAGTTAAGATTTATGAATCTAAATTAATCCATTGTTTAAACGAGTATAGAAATTCTCTATAGAACTTTTGTTAAACGACAAACTCAGCTTCTTCAAATAGATATGATAATGAAACTGCGATAACTTTTGTCTTGTAATATTTTTATGTGTGTAGCTGCTTTCTAAAGGATTGAAATTGAAACTTGCTATGATGACTCTCACGCTAAATCCAGCAACGGATTTACGTTCCATTTATATTACGAACGAAGTTAACATAACATAATCTAACGTCTCTAGAGGACTCAATGATACATTGCTTATACACAATTATTAAATTTCGGAATTGCTTTGTTAGTAATGGAATATACACGATTATTGAATTTCGAAATTGCTATGTTAATAAGGGAGGAAGTTCGGGTAAGACTCGTGATTATTGAATTTCGAAATTGCTATGTTAATAAGGGAGGAAGTTCGGGTAAGACTCGTGAATTATTGATGGGAAGAAATTCATAGTTATCAAATGCGGTTGAATTGACCTAAAACATTCGAAAATTCTGGTGTTCGATTTGGTTCTGGTGGAAGTAGGCATGGTTCACATCTCAATACGATGTGGGTATAATAAATTCAGTTTATGTAGTTGGAAGGATTATTCTACAATTCAATACGATGGTCTTTGTGTGTAACTTCTGTGTTTGTGTTCAATTTCTAGGTCATAATTGTTTTTTTATTTCTTTTACAATTAAAAAAAATAAAAAATAAGATATATATTTTACTTTCACTCAACTATAAATCAAATAAATTGGTGTTTGTATATAAAGTATCATAATTTTATATTAATTTTATCTATAAATAAAGTAATTAAAATTATAAACAAATAAAATAAAACAATTTATATTTTCACTTTTAGAACTGTCCACTACATTCTATCAATAATTTAAAAAAAAAATCAATACATAACTTGAATAAAAACTTTAAATATGTTTGTTGAGTAATTTATTTCAATCCCAAATTAATACATATGTATATGGATGAAGAAATATTATAGTGTTGATTATGATAAGAATAAAATATTTCAATGCTAAAAAAGTAATTAGAAGTGAAAAAATTCAACTAGAAAGAGATACTTAATTTATTTAATTCTTAATACCAAATTATTATGTAAAATAAAGACAAAAAATATTAATAATACAAAATTCAATGTGAATAATAAACAAAATATGTTAATAAGAAAGTTAATTAATATTTAATTATATTTAGAAATATATTAATAATAGACAAATTATTTAATGTAGACAACATTGTTCATAAATAAAATATTTTAATTAAAATATGTATTTATGATGTATGATTAAACAAAATTATATATGCATTATATAAAGCAATTGAAATTTTTTTATGGTTAAACCATTTTACATTGTGGCTTTGTTTTTAATGTATATTTTCATTTTTCATCAATTTTTATCAAATTGAAAAAAATGTATTAAAAATACAACTTTAAATTGTATCGTGTACAAAATCCAAGATTACAAGCAAATTTTGAAGACATTATATCCATTTCATAAATTTAAAAATAATATATATATATATATATATATATATATATATATATATATAATTTTTCCATTTTAAAAAAAAATTGCACTTCAATTTGATTCAACTGATTTTTTTTAGATTTGTGATTAAGATAAAACTATATTAATAATTAAATTTTTCTTGGATAACTAAAGAACGAGTTCATTGTTCATCTGCATATATTTGAAATGATAAATAATTGTGAAACTATGTAAATTTTCTATTTTTCAATTTCAAAATTTCTTGGCAAAGAATTTTAGCACAGTTGTGAATTTATTTTGAGCCTGGAGTGTGAAGGTAAACATATTTTATAGAGAATAATTTATTAATTTTATAATATATTTAGAATGGAAATAAATAAGTGTAAAATATTTAAATAAGTATATTAGTAAAAACAATTTAAAATAATAAAAATAGAAGAAAAGAGACCAACTTGCTTTTTCTTAATGAATTGTAGTTTTAAAACTATTTATATTAACTAAAATTATTAACAATTATTTAAATTTCCAAATAAATATTAAAAAACAAACAAAATAACATATATATATATATATATATATATATATATTAAAAATATAATGTTACATTTTTACATAAATAAAAATTTGTATTATATTTAACCAAATTCAAATCTGTATGCAAATTCCAACTTAGTAACTATAAATAAATTTACATAGAACATAATTCTGCAACCATGCCTCTCTTTTGCCATCATCTAAATGACAGCTATAATTAAATCTGTATTCAAATTCGAACTTAATAACTATAAATAAATTTACGTAGACATAATTCTGCAACCATGCCTTTCTTTTTCCATCATCTCAACGACGCCTATATTCAACTAGAGTGAATTTAATATTATAGATTTGGTGCAAGTGGGAGAACCATAGGAATGTTTGTCTTCATGCTAGCAAAGCTGAATGCTAACATGCTTTAACAGTGGTAAGAAATGATAATTTATATTTCAAAATTTTCAAATAAAAGTAGTTTGGATGATGATAGTATGTCAAGCTCACAAATATTAATCATATGTTATTTGATATATAATTCTACTTTTAGTACAAAAATAAATTATATTCTGTAATGGTCGTTAAGTTTTCATTATGATACACAATTTAATCTTTCCATTAAGATACACAGTTCAAAGTTGTATGTATTTGAGTAAAAATTGCATTTTCAGGGAAATTATATGAAATATTGAAACATTAATTTTTATTGAGGGAAAAAATGCATTATGTTTATATATCATATTGAGATAAAAAATATTATAAAAGAGAGTTTCTCACAAATGTTAAATCCTTCAATCACATTGTCATCTACTAAAAAATGAAGGAAACATCTTAATTATACATAAACTATAGCTTAGAAATATCGTTTAGACGAACAAAGTCTAAATCAAAAGATATTGTGGGAAGTGGATCTAAATTTTTGCAAATAAGCCAATCTTTAACCTATGCTACCATCAACTTACTAACCAGAAATAACATTAAGTATTAGATGAAAGGAAACACTCCATGGCTAAGAATATTATACTCAATTCTACTTGGGAGAGTTGTGAGGGTTTTTTTTGGAAATGATAATATGTGAAATGATGGCTTTAATTCACATATCTTGCACCACTTCTATGGAATCCGTAATTCTTACTCTGGGGTCTTATTTATCGGTTTGGAAGTTTACTAATCCCTATGGGTTTTGGTCTAACAACAAACCTATTCATGGTATAAGAGTCTGGACCCAGGTTCGATTCCCTTGAGCTGCATTTGAGGAAGGGTGTTGGAGTAATCACCGCACCTCTATGGAACCTGTAATTCCCACCATGGGGATCCTCGTTACTGGTTTGGGATTTTACCAATACATGCAGGTTTTGGTGTAACCACAAACCTCTTCACCGCACCTCTAGTCGAATAGAAAAGAAGTGGCCAAGAATGACCTGTCATTGATCCATCTCATAATGGGCCGTGAATCACCAAAAATATGAATAGATTATATATTACATGTATTTTTTCAATATAAACCCCCCAAAATCCAACCACCAAATCCCTGTTATTTTATCTATGCCACAACACAAAAAAATGACAGTGTAATACATGTGAAACCTCTAAATGAAATCCAAAAATACAAATCCCATGTTCGGTGGCTCATAAAAAACCCACCTAATATTGAGCATTCTGAACTCTAGTGAAAATTATTTGCTACTTTTTAGTGCGGATATTCCATCCATATTCTCTATAGGATGCATAAATATTATCGCTTATAGAGACAATGTCAAAAGGATCATTCTCAAAACCTTGGTTATTGATCCAGGTGGCTCCAGACACACTCAGAGGTCAAAGAGGGCTACACACACACTTAGACACACTCAGAGGTCAAAGTTCACAGGTTTTATGTGAGGCAGAAAATTAAGGAAAATAATGGAATATGAAGAAAATATAGGCATCATTAATAAAAATTCTTATGAGGATTATTTGGTAATATCTCTGTTGGTTACGTTTTTTTGGGTCAAGCTTTTGGGAGTTCAGTTTGGGAGCTCTCTCATTATTCTCTGTCTCTCTCTCTCTCTCTCTCTCTCACTCTTGGACACTTAGAGTTTTCTTGGAGCATTTCAGCATTAGACCAAGAAAGAGCAAAGAAAGAAAAGGAAGGAAAATTAAAGTAAAGGAAAGCAAAACCCAAGCAAAGAAAAGAATGATATAACAATTTTAACAGGAATATGTGCATGTAACATATTCCATGTCGTATTTCCTAGCTGGTTTGGACATCCATGGATTATGCATGTTGGTGTTTGGTTCCCTTGCTATCGGTAGCATGGTTTTGCCAAGTTTTGATAGTGGTTTTAATCCTTGCATTTCCTTTATCCGGATAGTCATGGTGTGATGGGATTGATCTTTGTTTTGAGATTTGGAATTGCATAATGGTTTTCGAAATATGAGGAAGATGTGTTCTTGGGAAATTCTGAAAGGCCTAGGAATCTCTTGCCCAGTTTTTGTAGGATACATAGTAAATATTGAGGATCGTGTCTTGGTTTTGGGCCCAGTGATCTGGTGTGGATTGTTGTAAATCCTCAGAGACAAGGAACATAAAAAATACTGAAGGATAGTGATGGATTCTAGAGGCATTCCAAGCTTGGTTCAGTTTTGTGATATTGACACCAGTTTTGGTGTGATCATAGTATGGTGAGGGTGGAGGTGGTTTAACCTCTAGATTCTCTTTGTTATTTTTGGATTGGTTTATCCATGAAATCCAAAATTCATGCTTGGAATGTGGCACGGGGGTGACTACCTAAAGATAGATTTGTATCATCCATTTATATGGTGAGGTGGTATGTGGAAGTCTCGAACCTGGTCGACTATTGCCTATGTTTAATAAAATCAAAGCTACCTTGATTTTGTACTTATTAATGTGTTTCTTTAATGGCAGATATCTCAGTGTTATTTACATGGATTTATGTTGGTTATAAGCATGGTTATATGACTGGTTCAAGTCATGGTTATTTCATGTATTTACTTGTAAATGACAAAATAATGGATGAAATACCTAATTGATCTCATAATAGTTCAAGGAAGAGGTGGTGATTGTTCTTCTCCTGTATCATAATATTTTTCAGTCATTCATGATCTGTCTTGTATTCTTAGACCTGTAGATTGCATTAATGTCAAGTTTTTGACATAACCTCAATCTCGATTGGGGATGGTCAGAGCTAGTCCCGGAGTCATTTTTTGGTTCATTAACATTTTGATCATGTGTTTTATGGATTATGGAAGCTACAAGAAGTTATGGGCAGTGCTTGGGATTCTGGGCTTAAAAGGTGCCATAAATCCCATGGATGATGGCATAGTTCTTAGGGGAAAATTCATTGGAAACATGAATGGTTGTGTTTTGGGAGCATCCAAATCCTCCTAGATGCACCCTTTCCCATGTCAAGGGAGAATCCATGGGTTTTATTCATTGAAACTCACTAGGACCCAGTGACAAGCTAGGTGGATGACTGGGATAGCCTATGGGGGTGTTGTAGCAGGTACATGGGGTTTATGTTATGGTTTTCCACATTAATTCCACTTCCCTAAAGTCACCAAGGAAGTCGAGTCTGATATTAACTTCCCTGATCTCATGTTTACCTCAGTTGGCTAGTTACTTGGGTAGATGTGAGGGGGGGGGAGGGGTGTACCGTACAGGTGGTACTAGTGCGTGGTTGCCCTCTCCTTGGGTGGTATGTGTTTTTGACATATTTTCAGTCTCAGTTGGGGATGGTCAGACCTAGTCTTGGTGTCATTTTTTGGTTCATTAACATTTTCATCACGTGTTTGATGGATTCTGGAAACTACAGGAAGTTATGCGCAGTGCTTGAGATTCTAGGAATAAAAAGTGCCCTAAATCTCGCCGACGCTACCACAGGTCTGAGGGGAAAATTCCTTGGACACATGCATGGCTATGTTTTGGGAGCGTCGAGAACCTCCCAGATGCACCCTTTCCCATATCAAGGGAGAATCTGTGGGTTTTCTACATTAAAATTCACTAGGACCTACTGACAAGCTAGGTGGATGACTGGGATAGCCTATTGGGGTCCTGTAGGAGGTACAAGCAGTCTATGTTATGGTTTTTCGCGTTGATTCCACTTCCTTAAAAGTCACCAAGTAATTCAAGTCTAATATTAACTTCCCTGATTTCATGCTTACCCCGGTTGGCTAGTTACTTGGGTAGATGTGAGGGGAGGTGTACGTTACAGGTGGTACTAGTGCGTGGTTGATATCTCCTTAGGTGGTATGTGTTTTTCATGCATACATTTTAGTTGCATGTATTCTTCATGTTGTGGAATATGTGTTTGTTCAGTATGCATGATGGTGGTCATTGTTGTTTTTGTGTCGCCATGTGAAATTTGATGATGTTTTTTATTGGATTTGGTCATCATAAGTGTATGTCAATTATATATGCATTTGTTATGAATGTCAATGTCTATATGTTGTTATGCATGCATTTTCATGATTAAAGTTGTTCTCTATGAAGGAATTGTATGCACTTTAGGGTATCATGATGCTATTGGTATGTTGTGATGCTCATGTGTTGGCTAAGATGGAGAAGGAGATGCAAATAATCAAGGCGAGGTTGAAACACTAGACTTTGGGGTAAGAGTAGATCATCATACATGTATGGTATGTTTTGCATGAACGAAAAATGTTTATGAACTTCTGATGTGACTATGCTAGCTAGTGACTATTATGCATATCACTAACTTAATTATGTTGAGTTGGTATGTCTTGGGGTTATATCATGCTAATATGGATTGTTTGTGCAGAAAATATAGCCTCCTCTATGATACATTAAGATATGAGTTTGCCTATGTCGTGTGCTACATGCTTGACTATTTGTTTATGTCATATATTGGTGTTTAAGTGTTTGGTGTCTATTATGTCGTCAAGTTTATTTATCTAACATGGTACATTTATAGTTTGTTTGAATGTTTTATTAATTGCATGATATGAGCATGTGTCTATGATATTACATGAAGTTTTTATCTTGTTTTAAGATGGTTGTACTAACATAGTATGTGTTTAGATAGTTGATGTGTACTTGAGTATAAGTAGGTGATAGTTGTAGTATTGTGATTTTGACTATTAGTTGATTATGACATGGTTGTTAGTATTGGTAAAGGGTGATTTTAGTTAATAGATATGATGTATTGATATTTATAACATGTGATTGAAATGTGTGAACAATTGTAGGGAAAAAATCTTAGTATTAGCATGAAAAGGTAATAGTTTGTGTGTTTATATAACTAATAGATGGGTGATGTCACAGTACATAGTAGGAATTGATTGCAACAAGGAAAAAGAAAGGAATTGGGTAAGAATTACTTTGGAAATGTTTGGGAACCAAAATTCCAAATGAATGAGTGCTTTGCATACATGGATTCTTCTTAACCTTGATTTTTTCTTGACATTATGTGGATATATGCTATATTCCTAAACATGTATTTGAAAGGTATATCAATTGGTTTCTAGTTATAGTTGGATCTGCTAAGGGAATTGGAGTCCCTTGAGATATGGCATGGATGTGTTTAGTTAGAAGGAAGTATGTTTGGCACAACAAGGTAAGATAACTGGTATATTGTTATATTTAGTTATGCGTTGATGCGTTTATGGCAGTATGATGCAGGGAATTGCATGGTAATAGATTGTCATGAAATATTGAAGGAGGCTTGGGTTGAGCTTTCCCTTGGAAGCATTGGGAAACATGGGGATTGATTCATGGTGTTTGTTTCCAGTCTTACACTTTTGGTATTTTTTTATTTGTTGCACTTGATTTGGATCTTTGTTTATGTTTGGTGCAAGGCCTTGCCACTTTGTTGCAGTGTCATATTGCTATTGTTTTTCATGGTTTTCTTCTTATTTTTTTCTTGTTCTTGCCCTTTGTTTAAGAGTCCTGGGAATTGGTTGGGAAAGAGGAAATTTGATGAACCTTAGCAAGATCTGGATGAAACCCAATAGGTAATGTGACAGCTGGATGAAGCTAAATGCATGTATAAGGGTAGTTGAAGGGAAGAGTATGAAAACTAGTTGGACTGATTGGGCCCATTGTGGTAAATGGACGATGGAAGAGCATTCACAAGAAAGTTAACATAAAAGTTAAAGTACATGGATCTGAGGTATTAGATGCCTTGGCTATGTTGGGAACTATTTTTCTCAGCGTTGTGCACAAATAAAAGAAGTTCTCTTAACCTATACCTTATGATATCTAGAAATTGTGTTGTTATCATGATTATGTTGATGTTTATATATGTATACATGTATGTATGTATGTGTGTCGTGTCTCAAAAGGTCTTCATGGATCATGATTGTTTAATGCTAATTTTTATATGTATATGTGTGTGTGTGTATGCCATTGTCTCACATGATCATGAATGTTTATGTTAATGATTATATATATGTAGGTATGTATGTATCTATGTCACTGTATGACAGGTTTTTCAAGGATCATTCTTGTGGAGGAATGATTTCTCATGCTGGTGAATGGATTGAAGAGGTTTTTGGTCTTATGAGGAATCAAGTGGGAAGAGTGACTATGACAGATCTACGAGGTCGGTATCATGTAAGTGTGAATTGATATTATATGCTTATACTATGCCTATGTGTACTTTATAGACATGTAATGTTGAGGGGTACATCAGCCAAGTGAAAGCAGTGTGATTTGCCTCTTGATAAGATAAGCATGGATATTGGAGAAACACTAGAAGAAAGGTTGCTTTGTGGAGTGAGTGTGTGGTCTATAGATGTGCAGTACTAATGTTCTATATATGTTACACATCTTGTCTATTCAATAATTGTAACTCTGGAGATATGTACAAGTAATACAAAAATTACAAATAACGTTGGATTGGATAACTTATTAGCAACTGCACTTTTGTTTCCCACAATCCCCCCGCATACCTTTCCAAGACATGCGAAATTGCCTTTGAGGAGTAGTAAAGCCTTCCAAGTGGGGAGACATTAATCGATGGTGTGGGTTTTGATGAAGCACATTCATTTATAGTGCTCTCCCATAAAGAATATCTAATATTCTTGATCCGATGGCATCAAACATATACCGTAATATTGATGGTGTTGGAATTTCTGATAATTCCAGAACAAGGGACTGAGAGAATAATACTCTCCTTTCAACACAGAGAATAAAATGACAGAGATTTGTAGAATAAAACTTTTCTTTATATTTCATTAACAACACTAAAACTATTACAAAATGATAGATTTATTCCTCTGTGGAGGGATTCACAAAATATGATTAACTGCTACAGACGCACTGCTCTCAAAAACTTTTCTGTCTCTCAAAACGCACAAACAGTGCTCTCTGATCTTATTGTGCTTTTTCTTTGCCTACGAGCTATATCACTTACACAACATTACAATCATACAATGATATCTATTACAATACTATGGGCCTTTCACTTTTTATATGGTGTGGCGGAAATAAAAACATAAAACTAATTACAAAGGAAATACATTGCCAAAACATAACTTTAACCTAAACTTCATTGGTGTGATGTACGAGTGGATCCCACTTCGCAATCGGCGATCGGTGATCGGTGGAACAATAAGAGCTTGGCGAAATGAACTTTTCAATTGTGATTTGCGATTTGCGATCAGCGGAATGGTTGAACAACAAATTGCGATGTTGCGATTGCGATTGCGCGATTAGGATCACATCGCAAACATCCAATGAAACAAAACATATGGCAGAGACTCTTTGCGACGAGCGATTGCGATTAGCGATTGTGGTGGGACCACATCACATCACATCGCAAAAACTCAATCATCAGAACACATTTCGGATGCGGAACATGCATTTCTCCTGTGTAATTTGCGATTGTGATTGTGATCACATTGCATCGCATAGAAACACTCCATATCAACAAGACACTTACTCAAAACTTGCGATTGCGATTGGCAGTGAAGTGGTGGGGACCACTATCACGTGTCTCATTCAAAACTTAAAGTACTTTGCCGTTTAAACACAATTTCTTCATTTTTGGTTATTGAGGGCTTAAAAGCTCTAAAACACTATTTTCATTAATAAAACTTGGCTCTTCCATGGTTTGAACAACGAAAGTCTTCATTTCTTTTGCAAATGCGGTTATGCCCATACAATCATAAATTCTCCTTTGCAATGGTGCCTGCTGCCCATCAAACATTAATTCCATCCTTACGGTTTTCTCCATTCCTCTTGAATGCACAGTGTTGTGCACTCAACCTTTTGCTGCTGCCCCTATTGTACCCTGTTTTTACCTGCACAGGGTACGCAGGTGACATTAATATTTTCAATACTCCCCGTTAAAGTCTGCTGTTGGGTTATCATTCATACCCAAACATTTCCTTAAGTATTCAAAACTCTTTTGCCCCAATGGATTTTTCAATATGTCTACAAATTGCTCCTCTGTTCTACAATGTTGTAAAACAATTTCTCCATTGTTCACCAATTCTCTGATATAGTGAAACTTTGCATCTATGTGCTTCGTTATTTTGTGAAACACATAATTATTTGATAATGAAATAGCTGAGCTATTGCCACAATAAATCACTGTGCCCTTTACCTGTTCTTGATACAAATTTCTCAACATTCTTCTCATCCAAACTGCTTGACACGCTGCTGCTGTAGCTGCCACATACTCTGCCTCTGCTATAGATAATTCTACAATAGGATGTTTCTTAGAAGCCCATGAAATGGCTCCTGAACGCATATGAAAAACATAACCGGAAGTACTTTTCCGATCATCTACACTTCTAGCCCAATCACTGTCAGTGTAACCAATTAACTCAAAATTTTCTGAAGTAGTATATAAAATACCATACCTTTTAGTTCCTTTAACATACCTCAGAATTCTCTTCGCTACTTTCCAATGTGCTTCTTTTGGCCTCTCCATAAATCTGGAGATCAAACTAATAGCATGCATAATATCCGGCCTAGTTGTAGTCAAATACATGAGGCTGCCAACTATGCTTTTATACAAACTTGGATCAAAATCCTTGCTGCTGTCATCCTTACTCAACTTCAATCCCATTACTGTGGGAGTAATTGCTGCTTTGCACTCTAGCATATTAAATCTTTCCAAAACTTGATTAACATACTTTTCTTGTGAGATAAAAATCCCATTTTCATTCTGCTCTACTTCTATTCCTAAGAAGTATCTCAATAATCCCATATCAGTCATTTCAAATTCTTCTTTCATGACTATTTTAAAATTTTCACTGAGGTAATCATCATTACCAGTGAATATTACATCATCAACATATAACACAACAATGAACATCTTACCATCCTTTTCTTTGATGTATAATGTGGGTTCTCCATCATATTTCTCAAACCCATTTTCCAGTAGATAGGAATCTATCCTACTGTACCATGCTCTTGGTGCTTGCTTCAGCCCATAAAGAGATTTCTTCAATTTGCACACTTTGTGTTCTTGGCCCTTTTTCTCATAGCTGAGAGGTTGTTCCACATAAACCTTTTCCATTAACACTCCATTTTAAAATGCTGATTTTACATCCATTTGGTATACTTTCCATTTTTTTTGTGCTGCTATGGACAACACTGCTCTTATTGTTTCCATTCTTGCAACTGGTGCAAAATTTTCCTCATAGTCTCTTCCATGTTGTTGCTTATATCCCTTGACAACAAGTCTGGCCTTGTGTCTTTATATCTTTCCTTCAACATTTCTTTTGGTCTTGTAGACCCATTTAACTCCAATAACTTCTTTACCTTCTGGGAGATCAACTAACTCCCATGTTTTGTTCTTCTCTATGGCATTAATTTCTTCATCCATAGCTTCTATCCATTTTCTATATTTTATGTCATCCTCAAAATGAATAGGATCATCAACTTGACAATACAAAGAAAATAAGGAGTTCATACCTTCATTTTCCACTTCCTTCTCATAAATATCATTTAAATTTCTGAATCTTGTTCATTTTTCATTTGGTGTAGTTGTGCTCGAAGAAGCACTCAATTCTGCTCCATGTGGTGTGCTTGGAGAAGCACTTTAATTTCTTCTCAAGGGTGTTCTTACTCCTGCCTGAGGTGTCCCTTACTGTCCTTGTGTTGGTGGAGGTTGTGCTACCAATGAGATGTTATTTTCAACCATATCTTCCTCATCTTCATCATGAGATAAACAGTTTTTAACATTTACTGTTTTCTCAATGCTTCCATCCCATGCTTCTTCTTCAATGAACTGAACATCTCTTCTTATCATAAAATTCTTTGTGGATGGGTTATATAATCTATATCCCTTGGAATCTTCACAATATCCAAGGAATATACACTTCTCCCCCTTACTATCCAACTTCTTCCTCAACTTTTCTGGAATGTGTGCATATGCCACACATCCAAAAACTCTCATGTGGGTGACTCCCTGTTTTCTGCCACTCCACGCTTCTTCTAGAACTCTGTTCATTACAACTTTTGTTGGGCATCTATTAAAAATGTATGTCACACAATTTGCAACTTTTGCCCAATACTCATTTGGCAAGTGTTTTGCGTTCAACATACTTCTCACCATTTCCATTATGGTTTGATTCTTCCTTTCAGCAACTCCATTTTGTTGCAGTGTATACCTTGTAGTAAAATTCTTGTGTATGTCGTTCTCTCTGCAAAAACATAGAAATTATTTTGAGATATATTCACCTCCTCTATCAGTTCTAAGAATTTTGATATGTTGCCCACTCTGTTTCTCTACAAGATCTTTAAAGTGGTAAAATTTGTCAAAGGCTTCACTCTTATATTTCATAAAATAAACCCACACTTTCCCTGTGAAATCATCTAGGAAGGTTAGCATGTAATTGCTGCCTAAAACTGATGTTGTTTGCATCGGTCCACATAAATCTGAATGGATGATTTCAAAGGGTGCTTTCGCCCTTATGCTTTTCCCTGATGGAAAATTTTTTCTATGTTGTTTTCCCAAGATGCAGCCTTCACATAGGCTATCCGGTTTCTCAATCAATGGTAGACCTCTTACCATTCCTTTTCTGTGAAACAAATTTAATCCTCCGAAATTGAGATGTCCAAATCTCAAGTGCCATAACCAATTCTCATCTTTCAGTTCCTTCTGAAAGACTTCTTGAGTTACAACTGCTACACTCTTTCCTTTTCCCTTCAAGTCAGTGTTGAGCTTGACTGGAAACATTCTATTGCTAGTCATTTGTATTTCAGCGATAATCTTCTTGCTTGGAGGTATATCCATTATTCTGCACACATCATTCTTGAAAAATACTTTGTAACCTTTGTTTATGAGCTACCCAATGCTCAAAAGATTACATTTCAAACTAGGAACATAATAAACATCTGGCACAAACTTCTGCTCACCATTTCTAGCACGAATACTAACTCTACCTTTTCCTTTGACATAAATCTTAGTATCAGTTCTTGTGGTTACTTCAGATTTAATTTATTCATCAAGATTGGCAAACATTGCTATGTTTCCAGTCATGTGATTACTACAGCCTAAATCTAAGAACCATACATCATCTTGTCTATCTTGTGCTACATTACATGTTAACAACACATTCTTTGGGTTGTTTTATTCTTTTGCTACATTATCATTCTACCTATTATTCATGTCATTTTTCTTTTTCCTACATTCATTGGCATAGTGCCCATATTTCTTGCAATAATGACATTGGACATCGGATTTTTCATACCTTTGTCCATGTGCATGTTGGTCTCCACCTTGCTGGCTATTGCATTGGCCGTGGCTGTGATTCTGACTATTGCTACTTCCATGTGAATGTGAAGGGTTGTTCCTTCCTCCTTTTTTTCGGCTTCTACCTCTTCCTCTTCTTCTGCCTTGACCTCTTCCTCTTTCAAAAGGCATCTGGGTCTTGAAGGCATGCTCTAGAGATGGGTTTATTGTTCTTTCCAATCTCTATTCATAAGTCATCAACGAGGCATGAAGTTCATCTACAGTGAATTTTGAGAGATCCTTAGTCTCTTCTATGGTGGTAACTATAACATCAAACCTTGAGGGTAGACTCCTGAATAGTTTCTCCACAATCCTTATTTCTTCAAGAGTTTCTCCATGGGACCTTATCTATGTGCCCATCCCAATCACATGTGTGAATAATGAGTCTATGTTATCAGACTCTTTCATACAGAGAGTTTCAAAATCTCTCCTCAGCAACTATAGTTT
The DNA here is from genome assembly GCA_034641835.2 of Pinus albicaulis. Taxonomy (NCBI): domain Eukaryota; kingdom Viridiplantae; phylum Streptophyta; class Pinopsida; order Pinales; family Pinaceae; genus Pinus; species Pinus albicaulis. The sequence goes on from CM076579.1 coordinate 1,485,534,298, forward strand.
TGCTGTCTTCACTTTCTCTATACCTTGATAGGCTATCTTAAGAGTTTCCCATGCATCCTTGGATCTCTTAGCTGCTGCTATCCTTGGAAACACACACTCATGCACTGCTTGATACAAATAGAAGAGGGATTTAGAGTCCTTCTTTCTGTTTTTCTTCAATATATCCTTCTCTGCTTGAGTTAAGGCATTAAAAGCCTGCTCATCAGCTGGTTCATCAAAACCATCTTCAACAAATTCCCATAAGTCTTGTGAGGAAAACAGGGCTCTCATGGTAATGGCCCAATAATCATAGTTCTTCCCATTAAATTGTGGAAGCTGAGCATTTCCAATACTCATACTAGTGCTTGGTCCAGCCATTGCTTATAAACTGAACTCTGAACTAAACTTGACTGTGTTTTTCAAACAAACTGTCTTTCCTTCTTTAAAAGACAAACTCTGTCTCTGAGGACTACTCTTTAAAAAAAACAACAACTCTATTTTTTTTTAGAAATACCTGGACTTTATCTTCTACCGAGCCTTGCATGAAGGCAAACAATTATTCTTCTTCCTTCACCTTATTTGAAACCTTAAAAGAGCCTGGATAAGCTTTGATACCATGTTGGAATTTTTGATAATTCTAGAACAAGGGACTGAGAGAATAATACTCTCCTTTCAACACAAAGAATAAAATGGCAGAGATTTGCAGAATAAAATTTTTCTTTCTATTTCATTAACAACACTAAAACTATTACAAAATGATAGATTTCTTCCTCTGTGGAGGGATTCACAAAATATGATTAACTGCTACAGACGCAGTGCTCTCAAAAACTTCTATGTCTCTCAAAATGCACAAACAGTGCTCTCTGATCTTACTGTGATTTTTCTTTGCCTGCGGGCTATATCACTTACACAGCAATACAATCATACAATGATATCTATTACAATACTTCGGGCCTTTCACTTTTTATATGGCGTGGCGGAAATAAAAACATAAAACAAATTACAAAGGAAATACATTACCCAAACATAAATTTAACCTAAACCTCATTGGCGTGATGTACGAGTGAAGCCCACTTTGCAATCGGTGATCGGTGATCGGCGAAACAAAAGGAACTTGGCGGAATGAACTTTGCAATTGCGATTTGCGATTTGCGATCAGCGGAACGATTGAACAACAAATTGCGATGTTACAATTGCGATTACGTGATTGGGATCGCATCACAAACATCCAATGGAACAAAACATATGGCGAAGATTCTTTGCGATGAGCGATTGTGGTGGGACCACATCGCATCGCATTGCAAACACTCAATTAGCGTAACACATTTTGGATGCGGAACAAGCATTTCTCCTTTGCGATTTGTGATTGAGATTGTGATCGCATCGCATCGCATCGGAACACTCCATATCAACAAAACACTTACTCAAAACTTGCGATTGTGATCGGTAGTGAAATGGTGGGGACCACTATCACGTGTCTCATTCAAAACTTAAAGGACTTTTCCGTTTAAACAAAATTTCTTCATTTTTGGTTGTTGAGGGCTTAAAAGTCCAAAAATACTGTTTTCATTAATAAAAATCTACTCTTGCGTGGTTTGAGCCACGAAATTCTTCATTTCTTCTGCAAATGTGGCTATGCCCATGCAATCATAACTTCTCCTCTATAACGGTGTCTGCTTCCCATCAAACATTAATTCCATCCTTACGGTTTTCTCCATTCCTCTTGAATGCACAGTGTTGTGCACTCAACCTTCTGCTGCTGCCCCTGTTGTACTCTGTTTTTACCTGCACGGGGTACGCAGGTGACTTTAATATTTTCAACAGATGGAATAAAGGGTCTCTAATTGGTAAATTACTCACCCGATAAATCTAGAAAATCCAATGGACTCTTTTCATCTCTCGATAGATCTCATGCCATGAAAAATGACAACGAAATTCCAATCAATTTGGATGCCCACGTATTGGGTGAAAGGAATCCATGGAGTAATGTTTCAGCGATTTTGCTCTTTAAATTGACATTCTCTCATGGTTTCTGAGCATATTTAAACAATAGTTATTTTCTCAATCTAAATTGTATCCGCCTGGCTAGATGAGAGATTTTGAAAAACAAATTTAGAGATGGTGAACCAGCTCAGACCCGTTGCAATTTTCATCCCAGGTTTGCTTGTTCGCAGTAAGAAGAAACCCTACAATGAGAATTACAACGCGTCTAATCTAGTTTTCCATTTCTAAATTTGTTTTCGAAGTGCCTTGTTCATCCAAGATTATACAATTCAGATTGACCTAATAACTACTGCCTCAATTTGGTCAGTAACCGTAAGAGAGTACGAAGTTAAATAGAGAACTGCTGAAATGGTATTTATTGGATCTCCTTGTTTGATTTTGCATTGGCCTTCGGGTGGGGGGAAAGCTTCATTCCTATATAATAAGTTATTTTGGTTTGTAAGGCTCTCTCTCACTTTTTCTGGAAATGGTCCTGCAGGGTTTCTTTATCTTATAATGAGTTTTAGTCTCGTTTTTTTTTGTTAAGGCTTATTTTGATTCTTAACTTCTATCAGCAGGTTTTTTTATTTTGTATCTGAGATCCATTTTTACAGGACATATTGGTAATCGATTTTCTATGTTTTCATAGGGGATTGAGAACACTTCTCTCATATATGTAATTTCACATTTTATATAATGGAAAGCAGTTTTTCCTGTGTGAAAAAAGGATTTCCATCTCTATTGCAGAATTAGTTTATTAGCATGGACTTGTTTTTACTTTGAATTTATGAAACATGGAAAAAGATTGTAATTTAAATTACCAATCTATTGCAGAGATATATATAGTTTCATCCCTAAGATTTTCATTTACTTTATATATATATATATATATATATATATATATATATATATATATATATAAGAAATTATTTGTGTTTAGTGTAGTTTTTTGAAAGTATTTTTAGTGGATTTTCCTGGTTTAATTTCTCTAAAATCTGGCAGAAATTCATTGAAAACAAAAGTTTCATGGGTAAATTTGCACAATTGAAATGCCTGAGAGGTTTTTTAGGGTGCTGAATCCATATATACAATGAAAAAAACAATTTAAATAACATAAATCAAGATTTCACCTGATTCAGGCACTGAAAACTCCAAAACAATTGCACTAAAAACAACTCCTATAAAAAATAGTATGAGATCATTTCAAGCATACTCATCGCACTAACAAAAAATCCTATAAAAGACAATATGAGATCATTTCAAGCATACTCTATTCAGGATGTTGTAACAGGCCATTTTAGTCTGTGAAATAGTACTGATCTTTCAACTAAGAGGACATTTGCATTGGATTTATATCTCCAGGTCCAATTAAGATTTATGAATCTAAATTAATCCATCGTTTAAACGAGTATAAAATTATATAATTTTTTTTTAAAACTAAAAACTCAACTTGTTCAAATAGTTATGATAATGAAACAGATAAAATGTCACTATGCACACTATTGTCTCAAGATAGGGAAGCTTTCTTGGATGCACAATAAGTTGGTTGAGAGAATATCTCAACCTCACACCAAACTAGGAACTTAGATTTAGCTAACTCCTATGGAATAGGAACAAAATCTATCCATAGAAAGTCACAACCAAAGAAAATTAGGAATTACATATTCCAACACACCCCATTAATGACTACTTGTCTCGATATCACTTTGCAAAATCTAGTTGTGGTCAAACATAACAAAAGGATATGTCAACGTCCATACAAAGGACCAACCATCCACCTGAATGCATGGGTGCCAACCGCTACAACCGCCAGTCTCGTAGGATGTCCTTCGCATATATGGTTCTATCAACCATTATCACTGCATACATGTACATGTATCTACATATCCCCCTCCAACATGGGTTTTATTGGATGACCTGTAACAATGCCCTTCCTTCATCGGTGAACTCTCACCAACAGTAGATCTGTTTTAGATCTCTTTGGAAAACTTTTACTGGATCTCCTCATCGGCGATATTTCACCGGATCTCTTCACCGAATACCTTTCACTAGATTTCTTCATCGACGACCTTTCAATGGATCTCTTCATCGGCGACCTTTCACCAAATTTCTTCATGGATGACTTTTCACCGGATTTCTTCATCGACGACTTTTCACCGGATTTCTTCATCGGCGGATTTTCACTAGTTTTCTTCATCAATGGGAGAACACTTGCACAGACTTGTTTTCAGTCCACTTCACTGTTACATGTGGTTTCTGGCTGACCAGAAACTGACACTGCAAAATGGTTTCTAGCTGAACACAAACCTATAATTACAAAGTGGTTTTGAGATTACCATGAACTTTACAGGGATACACATGCCTTACAAGGCTTACAACACATACTCCAACTCTTGGAGTTACCAGGTACATACAATGACCACTACAAAACCATCCTATATTTGCTTGCCATTCAGCTATGTGACTCATCATCAAGAGTCTATTCCAAGAAACTCACAAAAAACTCACACAAACTTGATTGTCCATCATCCTTTGCTGCTCACCATACCATTCATATGCTAGAACACACCAGTGATTTCTTGCTTGAATATTTTTGTCATAGATTTTGTACTTTTGAGTTTTGGATATACTAGTCTTGAATCTCCATGCTTTACTTGTCATTAGTCAGAGTCGTGAATTCTAACGAAATGACTTCATATTGAGGTCGTGAATCTCAATATGTATACAAAATTCCAAGCCACATTCCCCTCAAAAAAATATGAAATAATAGTAAAAGCACATTCCAAAATCTAAATATTAGTGTGATTTTTATGCATTAAGACAAAAGCACCAACCAGGACTGCAATATCTTAACTGCACAATCATTCAAACGGGGTCTAAATCTGTGCTCAATAGCACCATAGAGTAAACACTCCCTTCTTCGAAATGGTAGCATTGCCATAAAATTCACCACCAGGTTCGAGCACCATTGACGCCTTTCTTGGAAATATTTTTGGATCCAGCACTCTAACACCTGTGCTGAAAGCATGTTAAAACCAGCATTCAAGGACTTGGCCCTTCTCAGTAGCCTTGTACACCCTCTTGCCAAAGAAAAACCGAGAACTCAAAAATATTAATAATGTGATACCAAATAAAACACCGCACAATTTGTAGCATCATTCCCAAAACACATTGCTAATCTCCAAAAACTCTAACAACTGCATTAGGGAGATAGTCTCCAGCTCACAGATCACTTAAACACCAATAGGCCACCCTACAAGGTTCCACTTGCTGGTGCAGTATCTCTTGGGAACAGTTTCTGCTTACACATACCACCATGAGCACTTCTCGAAATCAAGCACACAACATTCCACAACAATTCATTTTGTGACGCAGCATATGTTGAGATTGCAACAAGATGATGAGCTTAGTGTAAAGAAGTCGCCTTCACTAAGTGGGCCCGCAGGCTATTTTTGTCGCAAAGTATATTTTTAGACTATGTCTATTTTTAGATATATGGATCATGTTCTATGAGTTGCAGGATGCTATTTGTGGATGGTTGGTCAAGTCAAAAAAAATAGTTGGACTTCTATTTTTATACATATTGGGAAGAATCTATTTTTAGATTTCCAGTCTAAAAATAGATATGTCGAATATTATTAGCTCTTAATAATATTTGGACTATAAACATTATCTTATTCTCTTGGAGCACTTCAGTTAAGTGCACAGATGTGGCACAGGAGCTGACAGAAGAAGTTATGCTATTCCCGAGGGTTAACTGGAGCTATTGCATGGATACTTCAGTTAGAACTCATGTGACAGAGTTTGGTGGAGTTGATTGAGGAGCTAATGGAGTTGTGTTCAATTTAACTAATCTAAACATAGTTGAACTAGTTTTTATTAGTCTAACTGATTAATACACTAGTGAAGAGTGGTGTGAATTAATTATTAATTAATTCACTAATTATAAACTCATTAATCAACTAAAGAGTACATCAGTTAACTTCAGTGCATGGACAGTTTCAATGGAGACCACTGCAGAGATAGGTGAAAGAGCAAGTTAACTATCAGTTGTGACTATACTGTTGCATATTTGCAACAACCAGTGATTGGAGAAGCCAATGAGGATTGCGCAGTGCAAGCCAGGTGGTTCAAGTTATTTAATGAGCCATCCTACAACATTGATTACGCAATAGAGGTTGGCTATCAGGTGGCAGAGATTGGAGCATGTGTTTTGCTAGATCTAGCTTGATTAGTGTGTAGCAATTGGAGGTTGTGTTGAGAGCTTGTGAGGAGATTTGTACAATGATTGTTACATGATCTCTATGACATATAATATACAGATAGTTGGGGTTTTCAGCTTTAAGCTTTCCCATGAAATACTGTGTTCATATGTGTGAATGTTTATGGTTTTAATGTGCGCATGCGATTGTTTTTATTTCTGCAATTAATGATCAATGGTAGAAGAGATTCTGTATTGTGCATGAAGTTAAAGTAGTATGTGATCAAGAGAATATCGGTGAATAATATATCAGTTATTCAAATTTCTACATGTTATCGTAGTGATATTGATCATTGGATCAATTGCAAAACATTGAAGCGGTTGAGTTTTGTGCTGGTGGAATTCGAATTTGCAGCAGTGTTTTCTTGGTGTCGAAGTTGAGATGTCTTTCAACGGATTGCTATTGGAGTATTCCCTTGAGGGCAGCTTGAATGATATTTCATGGAAGGAAAGGATGGAGGTGGTGCTAGATGACAATGGGTTGAAGGAGTTCATAGATGCAAAAATTCCAAAACCTGCTTCTAGCGATGCTGCCGCACTTGACGCATGGAAAAAGAAGATAGAAAAGTGTCGAAGGATTCTGTTGGAAGGTGTGAAGGATCACATAGTATCTAGACTTCATGTTAAGGCTTCTCTATTCTTGATGTGGAAATCTTTGACAGATTTATTCAAAAGAAAGAGCGACTAGAGGAAGTTGGCGCTCAAGGATAAACTGAGAAACATAAAAATGGAGAAAGGCGACAGTATGCCCAAGTACCTCACGAAGTTTGTCCAATGCAGGGATGAGCTGGGAAGTGTGGGGGTGACTGTTGATGACAAGGACTTGGTGAGCTTGGCTCTCCTTGGGCTTCCAAAGAGTTGACATTCCTATCAGGACTCTGTCAATAGTCGGGAGAAATTGCCAAGATGGGAGCGACTTTGGTTAGATCTTGTGCAAGAGGAGATAAGGCGAAGTACCAGGGACGGATCTTCATCAAAAAACTCTGATGAAGAGAATTGTGCTTTGGCTACCAAAGAAAAGAAGGGGAAGAGCAAGAAAGCTTCTCAATTTGGTGTGAAAGGCAAGAAGTAGGACATGTCCAAGGTGAAGTGCTTTCACTGTCACCAATAGGGACATTACGCCACAAATTGTCCACAGAAGAAGAAAAATAAGCAGGCTACTGGAACTGCAGCTAGAGAGGCCTTAGCCTCGCAGTTTAAGCTGGATTTTTCGCTGATCGCATGCTTGGTCTCAAGTGTGATGGGTTCATTGTGGTTTATTGACAGTGGTGCATCTTTTCACATGACAGGAGATAGAGATTTGTTTACTAATCTGGATGAGAAAGATCTTGGAGTGCACATCGAGATGGGTGATGATGGTAGATACAGTGCGACCGATATTGGTACCATTTCCTTTGAGAGGGAGTCTGGTAAACCCTTCGTATTAAAGGAAGTGATGCATGTTCCAGGATTGAAGAAGAATCTTATCTATGTGGAGATGTTAGAAGATAAGGGATATGATGTTGTCTTTAGCAAGGGAAAGGCTTTCCTGTGCAGTAAGGCAACTGGTGAGACTCGGAGGATAGGTGTTCGAGTTAAGAACCTTTATCAATTGTAGGTAGCTAGATGCGCAGCAATGGCAGGCAAGGCAGAAGGAGTGGTGAGCCGGGATGATGGCGAGTTGTGGCACCGGAGATTGGGCCACCTTCACCATGGAGCTTTGAAGATACTGCAACAGATTTCTACTGGGATTCCTAAAGGTACTCTTGCGCAGTCAGATCAGTGCAAGGGATGTACCTTGGGAAAATTTGTGAAAGCCACCTTTCACGAGAAGGATAGTCACACCACGACGATCCTTGAGAGAATTCACATAGACGTGTGTGGACCTTTCTCAATAGCTTCGACAACAAAGCACAGGTACTATGTGATATTAGTTGATGATTTTTCTCATAAGTGCTGGATCTTATTCATGTAGAAGAAGAGCGAGACATACTCAAAGTTCTATGATTTCAAGGCACTGGTTGAGAAAGAATCGGGGAAGCAGGTGAAGGCTCTTAGGAGCGACAATGGTGGTGAATTCATCTCTTGCGAATTCAAGGACTTTTGCAGCGCAGAAGGAATTCGATGAGAATTCATAGCACGTCATAACCCACAACAAAATGGGGTTGCTAAGCGGAAGAATAGAACAATCGTGGGTGCTGCATGGGCGATGTTGCATGATCAGGGCCTACCCATACACTTGTGGGCGGAGGCATGCAAAAATTTAGTATATGTGCAGAACCGTTGTCCCCAAAGGATACTTGGCATGAGTACACCCGAGGAGGCGTTTTCTAGTAAGAGGCCTGATATTTCCCATTTGAGGATTTTTGGTTCACCTGTTTACATTCATGTGACGAAGGATGCCATGAAGAATTTTGAGCCGACTGCAGAGGTTGGGATATTTTTCGGGTATACTGATACACCCCACAACTATCGTGTGTATTTTCTAGACCGTCGCAAGACTGTTGTGCGACGAGATATCAAATTTCATGAGGAGAAAGCCATGAAGTGTTCGATTGAGAGGGAGCCACACTTGCATGTAGATGAGGAGATATTAGTTCCTAAGGATGAGTCTCAGGATGTGGATCAGCCACAAGAGGAGGTTCATGGAGTGGAAGAGACCACTCAGGCAGCACCAACCATCAGAGGGCGGAAGCACACTACAGAAGCTGAGCGACTAGCTCAAGATGCAGAGAAGGTTGTAGGAGCATCGACATCACAGCGCAGATAGAGACAGTCACCTGACCGGTATACTGGATGCATGGCTCTTATGAGAAAGTGTATCATGACGGAGCCATCATCTTTCGAGGAAGCTGTGGAGGATCCCGCATGGGTAAATTCCATGTTGGAAGAGTATGATTCGATTGTTAGAAATAGTACATGGGAGATTGTCCCAAGGCCGGATGGGAAATTAGTGGTGGGTTCGAGATGGATCTACAAAGTGAAGCAGGCAGCTGATGGGAGTGTGGAGAAGTACAACGAAAGATTTTTTGCCGGAGGCTTCTCACAGATTGAGGGCATTGATTACAAGAAAACCTTTGCACCTGTCACAAGGTATTCTTCCATACGGACAATCCTAGCTCTCTCAGCATAGATGGGGTGGCACATTCATCAGATGGATGTTAAGACTGCGTTCCTCAACAGGGTGATTGAATAGGAGGTGTACATAGAGCAGCCCAAAGGTTTCGAGATCTTCAGCAGTGAGTCGCATGTGTGCAGGCTCAAGAGAGCGTTGTATGGGTTGAAACAAGCACCTCGTGCTTGGTACACACGGATAGACAGTTATTTCACCGGACTTGGATTCTCCAAGAGTGAGGTGGAGCCGAATCTATACCAGATAGTGGTGGAGGGTAAGTTGTTGATCATTGTACTTTATGTAGATGATTTTATTTTGACATGTGATGAGTTTTTGATACTCTCATGAAAGGATGATCTTGCAAAAGAGTTTGAGATGAAGGACTTGGGCATCCTTCATTATTTCCTGGGATTGGAAATTTGGCAGCACAGTGATGGATTGTTTGTTTCTCAAGGCAAGTATGCCCGGGAGATACTGGAGAAGTTCAACATGCATGGCTGCAAGCCTGTTGATACTCCTCTTCCTGGTGGATGGAGGAAGGAGGATGCTACTTCGGCAAAGGTAGTGGATGCCACTGTTTATCGACAGTTGGTGGGGTCGCTTATGTATCTGGTCAATACACGACCCGATATATGCTATGCTGTTAACCAGCTTTCACAAGCTATGGCTAAGCCTACCAAGATTTTCTGGAAGGCAGGCAAGCATGTATTGTGTTATCTTAGAGGCACATCGGGATATGGTTTGTGGTACAGACAGGAGGATGAGGTGAAGCTATGTGGCTTCACGGATGCAGATTGGGCAGGGAGCCCAACGGACAGAAAGAGCACATCTGGAGGGATTTTCAGTATCGGGTCGACAGCAGTTTCTTGGTACAGCAGGAAGAAGAGATCCGTGGCACTCAGTTCAGCAGAGGCCGAGTATATGGCAGCGAGTTTGGCTGCATGCGAGGCTATATGGATGAGGAAGATCCTGGTCGGGTTGTTCGGTTCACACTTAGAGCCTACTGTGATTTATTGTGATAATCAGAGTTTCATCAAACTCTCAGTTAATCTAGTATTTCATGATAGATCTAAACAAATTGACATCTGGTATCATCATATCAGAGATTGTGTGCAGCGGAAGATCATGTTACTTTCATACATTCCCACGGAGGATCAGGATGCTGATATCTTGACGAAGGCGCTCACCAGGAGCAAATTCGAATACCACAGAGGCAGGATAGGGGTGGAAAATAATCCTTATCTTGTTGAGAGGGAGTGTTGAGATTGCAACAAGATGATGAGCTTAGTGGAAAGGAGTCGCCTTCACTAAGTGGGCCCGCAGGCTATTTTTGGCGCAAATTCTATTTTTAGACTATGTCTATTTTTAGACATATGGATCATGTTCTATGAGTTGCAGGATGCTATTTGTGGATGGTTGGTCAAGTCGGAAAAAATAGATGGACTTTTATTTTTAGACATATTGGGCAGAATCTATTTTTAGATTGCCAATCTAAAAATAGATATGTCGAATATTATTAGCTCTTAATAATATTTGGACTCTAAACATTATCTTATTCTCTTGGAGCACTTCAGTTAAGTGCACAGATGTGGCACAGGAGCTGACGGAAGGAATTACGCTATTCCTAAGGGTTAAGTGGAGCTATTGCATGGATACTTCAGTTAGAACTCATGTGACAGAGTTTGGTGGAGTTGATTGAGGAGTTAATGGAGTTGTGTTCAGTTTAACTAATCTAAACATAGTTGAACTAGTTGTAATTAGTCTAACTGATTAATACACTAGTGAAGAGTGGTGTGAATTAATTATTAATTAATTCACTAATTATAAACTCATTAATCAACAAAATAATACATCAGTTAACTTCAGTGCATGGACATTTTCAGTGGAGACCAGTGCAGAGATAGGTGAAAGAGCAGGCTAACTATCAGTTGTGACTATACTGTTGCATATTTGCAACAACTAGTGATTGGAGAAGCCAATTAGGATTGCGCAGTACAAGTCAGGTGGTTCAAATTATTTAATGAGCCATCCTACAACATTGATTACGCAATAGAGGTTGGCTATCAGGTGGCAGAGATTGGAGCATGTGTTTTGCTAGATCTAGCTTGATTAGTGTGTAGCAATTGAAGGTTGTGATGAGAGCTTGTGAGGAGCTTTGTACAATGATTGTTACATGATCTCTATGACATATAATATACAAATAGTTGGGGGTTTTCAGCTTTAATCTTTCCCATGAAATACTGTGTTCATATGTGTGAATGTTTATGGTATTAATGTGCGCATGCGATTGTTTTTATTTCCACAATTAATGATCAATGGTAGAAGATATTATGTATTGTGCATGAAGTTGAAATAGTGTGTGATCAGGAGAATCTCAGTGAATAATATATCATTTATTCAAATATCTACAGCATAATGACGTCTAGTAGAAAATGATACACACAAAGATAGATCTCGATCTGGGATGATTCTTCCTAAAACGTAGTAATTGGAACCTTTTCCATAGAGGCTCTCCATGTCAGCCCACAAAGCTCCACCGTCACGACTTAGATGTATGTCGTGGCCTTGCTGTAGAGAGTGATCTAATTGGGCACCACAACCATGAAAGTTGCTTCTGAAACTTTGTATAATTTACCTCCAACTCATGAAGATATTCCTCTACAGATCCTTTTGGGTATCCACATCACACCTCATGATGGAATTGAAAGCAGTCTCATGAATACCAGGTGCTTCCATGCCAATGAGAGAAGGTTGAAACAACAATTCTGCTCATCGGAATCTGTCGGGCTTGATGGCTATGACTATCTCTATCATCTTCATCATCAAACAGAGGAAAATATAGCTAGGTTTCTAGATGCATTGAAATATTCCTCGCAAATGTCAAAACCTCGTTCGTAATTCCAACGGCAAAATTGAAACTCTCTTCTTCCTCGAATGCACCTAACTCCCCCTCTTCCTCGAATGCAGCTCACTCTGCTTCTCAAAATTCTTCCCTTTCAGATTCTCCTTTAAACAGAAAGAAAGTGGAAGCCATATTAGAGATTCCATGCATGACCTTCTTGGATGAAAACTTAGATAGATCCAACATATCTCAGATCTCACAGGTAAAATGTATCTAACAAACCTACAGCAATTCACCAGCAATTTTGTAGTGATTCACGGGCCCGTTGTTGCCAACTTGGCCCTCACGCATAGGCATGAACAACACTATAGGCTGCCTTCTCCTATGAAGGTCCAAATCGTAGCACACAATCTCCAAACCAAATTAAGCACACAACCTTACCAAATTACCATAGCTATCTCAACGCACAGGTCAAATCGACCCACACAGGTTCAATCTCCAGCTCGATCTACGATTAGCTCTAGTAATAAAACACTGCACAACTGCTTGCAGAAATTCCCAATGAATCTAAAATCTCTGCACTATGTAGAACCAATAGGCACTCCAATCAGCCTACTCTCTTCACGCAACCTCATCTCAGGCTCGTCCTCCAATTGCACCACCATCAATAAAAAAATTTCAATCGATGAAATCAGGCTCACAACTGCAGGTATACAAAATTACCCAAATTTGGCATTCTGTATTGCTTGTCCGCAGCATGGCACAACTCTGGAATCTACACATTGTTTTTTCTTTAACCCGTTGGACTCCACAAACACACACAAGTTTAAAAAAAAATTTGGCAGTAGACTTAACTCATTTTCAATAAGTTGAATTAGAAATAGGCACCGCATCAAACCTATAAAAGTTGCAAGGGGCTTTCATCACCCGGAAACGAAGCATCACCAATATCCACACTCGGCATCAACTGATCTCAATTCCCAAGGTCCAAGAGGAGGCATGAGGACCTACGAAGTGCGGACTCGCTTCGAGGGCCGGGTAGACGCCAAAGAAGATGACTGAGGAGGGTTTGGGGCTGAATAGATATGTGCAAACAAAGAAAATATTCTAAATGAGCAACGGGATTTATAGTCGTCCTCTCTCAACCCACGTGGCTCAACGATCATGGCTATAAAAATGTCTAAACAAGCTATGACTTCTGCGAGGAATCCATGATTGAACAAGTGTCACCGGTTGGCTCTTTGCAGCAATCAGAGAGAAGACTCAATGTTGCACGCTCACAAACAACGCACCAATGCCTCTCGAACCACAGTTGCCCAAGGGTCTCTCTAGCTCTAGAGCGCTTGAATTCGTTCTCCTTGTGTGGCAAAGTCCCCTAAAACTATTTGAATTTTGGAAGTAAGGCATCACAGCTTATCATATCTCATTCTCATGAGCTCAGCTAGTTTCTGGCTTGGGATGAGGTCAAATTCTTTGTCAATCTCATCTTCGTCATCATGGAGAGCCAAATTTCCATGTGGGAGGCATGCGAGACCAAAACCTCTAGTACCAGCAACCAATTAGAAAAAAATGTAGAAACAAATAGTGGGCATAATTAACTTCAGGTACCAAACTAGAATCAAGAAGCAATAAAAGCATATGAACTAACATAGTGGTCACTGGATTCTTCCATTAGCACAAATCCTCTTCCCATTTGGTAACATTCATGACACCAGAGAGCACATTCATGATCCAAAACCAGTTTTCCTTGCTGCGCCTCATGCTCCACATTCCTAAATTTGTGTCCAACATGTATTGAACTCAGTCCATAGCTACACTAACCATTCAACACAGATCCACTCAACAAATCCATGCTTGGATTTCCCTGGAGAAGATGTCTTGTCTCCTTCGAATTGGCGATCTCTAGCTGCTCTTTAAAGACTAAGTCGCAATCAAGATTCTTTGCACCAGCTAGAGCATTGTTGCTCCAATACACTTTCGCCCAAACTAGTGGACAACCAAAAACTATAACAAAACAAATATGTCTTATTTCGCAAAGCCTAGGAGGGGCTGAGGTCCAGGCCCGTATGGGCTCTGATACTAAGATAAAATGTCACTATGCACACTATGTTCTATTAATCAAATAGAGTTACATATATATATTAGGTATTGTCTCAAGATAGGGAAATTATCTTGGACACACAATAAGTTGGTTGAGATAATATTTCAACCTCACACCAAAGTAGAAACTTAGATTTAGCTAACTCCTATGGAATAGAAACAGAGTCTATACATAGAAAATCAGAACCGAAAACAAATAGAAGTTACATATTCCAACAGAAAGTGGGATAAATTTTGTTTTGTAATATTTTTATATGTGTAGCTGCTTTCTAATGAATTGAAATTAAAACTTGTTGAGGTTAACACAACATAATGTAACGTCTCTAAATGACTCAATGCTAAATGCTACACTGCATATACACAATTATTAAATTTCAGAATTGCTTTGTTAATAATGAAATATACACGATTATTAAATTTCGAAATTTCTATGTTAATAAGGGAGGACGTTCAGGTAAGACCCGTGATTTTTTATGGGAAGAAATTCATAGTTATCAAATTCGGTCGAGTTGACCTAAAACATTCGAAAATTCTGGTGTTCGTGTTGGAGTAATTTCCAACTGCCGGAACGTGTTGCAGGCGGCTGCATGGACGAACAACGCAGGGTAAAAGGCGCACAAGTTGGCAGAGATTGACAGAGTACAGGAGGATAACTCGCTCGACGGTTAATGGAAGGCGACCCCCCGTAGTTGACCGGCTGATCGCGGGTTGACCACAAATCGACGGCTCTAATTTACTACGGGGCCTCACCCATTTGGTCTGTATGGGCAGACTTATACCCCCCGTAACCACCAGGAGAGGTGGCTCCGCCCATGCTCTACCCGCGCACCACCGTTCCGCCACCACTGCGAAAATTCACCGCTGCCAGCATATCAAACTTGACATAATTTTTTTTTTAAACGGTGCTGACAGAAGTTTTTAATGCCATTAATAAAAATTTTAAGTGGTGATATTTTTTGGGTGTTATTTCAACGAATGAAATTAAATGGCAATTGAGATATTTTGTTTTATATATATATATATAACAGAATTGTAAATTTTTTTTTCGAGTTGTTGTTGAACGCACAACAATGCTTTGAGTAAAAAGACAGAGCAAAATTTGAAATACAGAACAGTGTATATGTTATAAAAACACAGTGAGTTGTTTTACTTTGTAATAGACAGAGAGTTGTTTATTTTTTTTACAGAGAGAGACAGAAAGTTTATTTCTTGTTAAGACAAAGGTTTTATGTATGCACTGTGTTAGGAGCGGTCAACAGTTTGTAATTCCCTCTGCATAGAGGAAGAACTTGTAACAATTTTTTTGGAATAAAAAAAATTGTGTTATTAAGTTGAAACTCTGTTTTCTGAGATTATATTTATTTCTATGTGTTGTGGAGGGGAAGTTTTATTTCTCCATTTTAATTCTAGAATTTGCAATATTCCAACATGGTATCAGAGCCAATTCAGGCTATTTGAAGGTCAAATAAGCTGAAGAAAAGGAGTTCGTTATTGCAGAAGCCTCTCCAACAGTGTGAAGGTTCAGACAAGAAGAATCCAAAGGTATTTCTCTATACAGTTTTGTGTTACTGTTGCATTACAATTAGTTAATTATAAACACACAGTCAATTGTTTTTAAATCATAGTTAAGAGTGCAGAATGGCTGGAGCCAGCACTGGTATGGGTATGGTAAATATCCATCTCCCACAATTTAATGGGAAAAATTATGACTATTGGTCAATAACTATGAGGGCTTTATTTGTCTCCCAAGACTTATGGGAATTTGTTGAGGATGGATTTGAAGAGCGAGAAAATGAAGGAGAGTTTTATGTTTTAACTCAAGCAGAAAGAGAGATTCTGAAGATCAGTAAGAAGAAAGATGCGAAGGCTCTTTTCTTCTTGTATCAAGCAGTGCATGAGAGTGTGTTTCTGAGGATAGCAGCAGCTAATAGATCCAAAGAAGCATGGGAAACTCTCAAGACAGCTTACGAGGGTATGGAGAAGGTGAAGACAGCAAAACTTCAGTTGTTGAGGAGAGACTTTGAGACTCTTTGTATGAAAGAGTCAGACACTATTGACTCATTCTTCACTCATGTGATTGGAATGGTCACACAAATCAGATCTCATGGAGAGACTCTTGAGGAAAAGAGGATTGTTGAGAAACTCTTGAGAAGTTTACCCTCAAGATTTGATGTGATTGTCACCACCATAGAGGAGACTAAGGATCTCACAAATTTTTCAGTTGACGAGCTACATGCATCACTGATGACCCATGAACAGAGATTGAGTAGGAATGAAAAATCATCTCTTGAACATGCTTTTAAGACCCATATGTCTTTCGGAAGAGGAAGAGGGCAAAGCAGAGGAAAAAAAAGAGGAAGAGGAAGAAGCCAAAACAGAGGTGGAAGGAACAGTCCAGCAAATGCTCAAGGAAGGGGCAACAATCCAAATCAGCATCAAGGCCAAGGCAACAGCCAGCAGAATGATCAAGGACAAAGGTATGATAAATCCAATGTCCAATGTTACAATTGTAAAAAATATGGTCATTATTTTAAAGAATGTAGAATGAAGAAGCAAGATATGAGAGATAGAACTAGTGCAAATTTCACTAGAGAAAATAGCAGCCAAAAAAATTTGTTTTTAGCTTGTAATATGGCTGAAGAAAAGAATGAGGATTTATGGTTTCTAGACTCCGGTTGTAGTAACCATATGACAGGAAATATATCAATGTTTTCTATGTTAGATGAGAGTGTGCAGTCACAAGTCACACTAGGAACTAATAGCAAAGTTTTTGTTATGGGAAAAGGAGATGTAAATGTTTTAACAAGATTAGGTGCAAAGAGATCCATAGCAGATGTTTATTATGTTCCAGGAATGAAATGTAATCTCTTAAGTATTGGACAGCTTGTCCATAAGGGGTATAATGTTTTCTTTGACGATGATGTTTGTACCATCATGGACAAAAAACCCAGCAATCAGTGTATTGTTGAAGTAAAGATGACAAGGAACAGGATGTTCCCTCTCAGAATGAGAGCAGATTTGAAGAATGGTGAAGATAAAGCAGTAGTTGCATAAGAAACTTACCAAAGCAAACCAAAAGATGATAATTGGTTATGGCACTTGAGATTTGGACATCTCAACTTTGGAGGTATTAACTTGTTGAACAAAAAAGGAATGGTAAGTGGTTTACCATTGATAGAGAAACCGGACAGCCTTTGTGAAGGTTGTATTCTTGGGAAACAACACAGAGAAATTTTTCCTTCCGGGAAAAGCATAAGGGAAAAAGCACCCTTAGAAATTGTCCACTCAGATGTATGTGGAATGATGCAAACTCCATCACTTGCAAGCAGCCACTATGTGCTAACATTTATAGATGATTTTACAAGAAAAACTTGGGTTTACTTTTTGAAAAACAAAAGTGAAGTGTTTGAAAGTTTTTTCAATTTCAAAGCACTTGTTGAGAACCAGAGTGGACTGCGTATCAAAGTCTTAAGGACTGATAGAGGAGGTGAGTATATATCTAAAGCTTTTCTACGATTCTGTAGAGAAAATGGTATTCAAAAGCAGCTTACAACTAGATATACTCCATAGAAAAATGGAGTAGTCGAAAGGAAGAACCGAACCATAATGGACATGGCGAGGATTATGTTGAAGGCAAAGCACTTGCCTAATGACTATTGGGCAGAAGCTGTACATTGTACAGAGTATATTCTGAACAGGTGCCCTACAAAAGCAGTTATGAACAAAGTGCCAGAAGAGGCATGGAGTGGCACAAAGCAAAGTGTCACACACATGAAGGTTTTTGGATTTGTGGCTTCTGCACACATTCCGGATCAGCTAAGGAGGAAGTTGGATAGCAAGGGGGAGAAATGTATTTTCATTGGATATAGTGAGAAATCCAAGGCATACAGGTTATATAACCCATCCACCAAGAAGTTTATTGTGAGCAAGGACGTTCAGTTCATTGAAGAGGAAGCTTGGGATGGAAACATAGAGAAAATAGTTAATGTTAAACACTGTTTATCTCATGATGAAAATGAAGATGAGTTGGCTGAAATACATCCCCAAACATCAGCTTCAACACAAGAGCAACAAAGCACACCCTTGAGGAGAAATGACTGTGCTTCTCCAAGCACACCACAAGGAGGAAATTCAAGTGCTTCTTCAAGCATTTTTACACCTACTGAAAGAGGTAAGAAATTCAAAAGTTTGAAAGAAATTTATGAACAAGATATAGCTAATGAAGGTATCAATTCTTTGTTTGCTTTATATTGTCATGTTGATGATCCTGTTCATTTCGAAGAAGCCATCAAGGATGAGAAATGGATAGAAGCTATGGATGAGGAAATAAATTCCATAAAGAGGAACAAGATTTCGGATTTGGTTGAACTCCCAAAAGGTAAAGATGTCATTGTTGTTAAATGGGTCTACAAGACCAAGAGTAATGCTGAAGGAAAAATAGAGAGACACAAGGCAAGACTTGTCGTCAAAGGTTATAAACAGAAGCATGGGATAGATTATGAGGAAACTTTCGCACCGGTTGCAAGAATGGAAACCGTGAGAGCAGTGTTGTCCATAGTAGCATAAAACAAATGGAAAGTTTACCAAATGGATGTGAAGTCAACATTTCTGAATGGAGTGTTAATGGAAGAGGTTTACATTGAACAACCTCTCGGATATGAAAAGAAAGGCCAAGAACACAAAGTATGCAAGTTGAAGAAAGCTCTTTATGGGCTGAAGCAAGCACCAAGAGCGTGGTACAATAGGATATATTCATATCTACTGGAAAATCGATTTGAAAAGTGTGAGGGAGAACCCACCCTCTACATCAAAGAAAAAGACGGTAAAATATTGATTGTAGTCTTGTATGTTGATGATGTTATTTTTACAGGTAATGATGATTATCTTATTGAACATTTTAAAACAGTCATGAAAGAAGAATTTGAAATGACTGATATGGGTTTGTTAAGATACTTCTTGGGAATAGAAGTAGAACAAGATGAAAGTGGGATTTTCATCTCACAGGAAAAGTATGTTAATGAGGTGCTTGAAAGATTTAACATGCAGGAATGCAAAGCAGCAATCACTCCCACAGTGATGGGATTAAAGCTCAGCAGAGAGGACAGCAGCAAGGATTTTGATCCTAGTTTGTACAAGAGCATAGTTGGCAGCCTTATGTATTTGACTGCAACTAGGCCGGACATAATGCATGCTGTTAGTTTGATTTCCAGGTTCATGGAAAAGCCAAAAGATGCACATTGGCAAGCAACAAAAAGGATTTTGAGGTATGTTAAAGGTACAAAGAAATTTGGTATTTTTTATACTACTTCAGAAAATTCAGATTTAGTTGGATACACGGACAGTGATTGGGCTGGAAGTGTAGATGATCGGAAGAGCACTTTCGGTTATGTTTTTCATATGGGTTCAGGAGCCATTTCATGGGCTTCTAAGAAACAGCCCGTTGTAGCGTTGTCTACAGCAGAAGCAGAATATGTGGCAGCTACAGCAGCAGCGTGTCAAGCAGTTTGGATGAGAAAAATGTTGAGAAGTTTATGTCAAGAACAGGTAAAAGGGACAGTGATATTTTGTGACAATAGCTCAGCTATTGCATTGTCTAAAAATTATGTTTTTCATAAGAGGACTAAACACATTGACACCAAGTTTCACTTCATACGTGAATTGGTTAACAATGGTGAGATAGTTTTGCAACATTGTAGAACAGAGGATCAATTTGCTGATATCCTCACAAAGCCACTTGCGCAAAAAAGCTTTGAACATTTCAGAAAATGCTTGGGTATGTAGGAAAACCTAGCAGTTGAAATTAAGGGGGAGTGTTGGAGTAATTTCCAACTGCCAGAACGTGTTGTAGGCAGCTGCATGGATGAACAACGCAGGGTAAAAGGCACACAAGTTGGCAGAGATCGACAGAGTACGGGAGGATAACTCGCTCGACGGTTAATGGAAGGCGACCCCCCGTAGTTGACCAGCTGATCGCGGGTTGACCACAAATCGACGACTCTAATTTACTATGGGGCCTCACTCATTTGGTCTGTACGGGCAGACTTATACCCCTCGTAACCACCAGGAGAGGTGGCTCCGCCCATGCTCCGCCCGCGCGCCACCGTTCTACCACCACCGTGAAAATTCACCGCTGCCAGCAAATCAAATTTGACATAATTTTTTTTCTTAAATGGTGCGGACAAAAGTTTTTAATGCCATTAATAAAATTTTGAAGCGGTGATATTTTTTGGGTGTTATGTCAACGAATGACATTAAATGACAATTGATATATATATATATATATATATATATATATATATATATATATATATATATATATATATAATAGAATTGTAATTTTTTTTTTCAAGTTGTTGTTGAACGCACATCAGTTCTTTGAGTAAAAAGATAGAGTAGAATTTGAAATACACAACAGTGTATATTTTATAAAAACACAGTGAGTTTTTTTACTTTGTAATAGACAGAGAGCTGTTTATTTTTTTTATAGAGAGAGATAGAAAGTTTATTTCTTGTTGAGAGAGAGGTTTTATGTATGCACTGTGTTAGGAGAAGTCAATAGTTTGTAATTCCCTCTGCATAGAGGAAGAACTTGTAACAATTTTTTTGGAATAAAAAAATTTGTGTTATTAAGTTGAAACTCTGTTTTCTGAGATTATATTTATTTCTCTGTGTTGTGGAGGGGAAGTTTTATTTCTCCATTTTAATTCTGGAATTTGCAATATTCCAACAGTTCGATTTGGTTTTGGTGGAAGTTGGTATAGTTCACACATCAATACGGTGTGGGTATAATAAATTCAGTTTATATAGTTGAGAGTATTCTTCTATAATTCAAAAGGATGGTCTCTTTTTGTGCTTAAATTCTGTGTTTATGCTCAATCTCTAGTAGATACCTCTCTATTAAAAAAAAACGCTTTTACAATTAAAAAAATCGAAAATAAGATACATATTTTACTGTGGTTAAAATTTTTTGATGGTTTTATTTTTAAAGTACTTATTTTATTTATTTTTATCGGTATTATTTAATTTTACAAATTATATTTATCAATTTAAATTCATCTTAACTCTATCAAATCTATCAATTATAAAAGTAAAAACATTATAAATTAAGTTTCAAAGTGGTTGGTGAATTTGTTTTCGTGCTATCCTCAGGACTCATAAGTATAATCATGCTAGTTTTAAGATTGTTTTGATTCTCAACCTATTAGGTGAAAAGAATTAGGATATTTGAAAGATTTTTATCAAATTTAACTTTTAAAGTTTATATATATATATATAGTCGTGTTTAAAGTTTTTTTAACGCTTTATTATGTATATAATATATAGTTTTTTTGTTTTTGTATAAAATGATGAAAAATAGCAGCAAGTGAATAAAATAGTATAACTATTATAAGTAACCTCAATTCTAAATCCCAATTCTGTTAGTAAATAATAAATATAGTAAGTATACAATCTATGTTTGAAATAATAAATATAATTTTCTTAATAAATAGTAAATATAATAAATATATAATTTTGTTTGAAATAGTAAATATACTATTTCTTTCTTTTTTCCTTGTAAAATAAAAGCAGCACAAACACAAACAATACATCATTAATATCTAACAGTTTATTACAAGAATACAGACAAATAAGGAATGTTTGCACTATGAAACCTTTGAGGCTATTGTTTTAACTTTTGACAAAGGAATTCCACTAATGGGAATGGGGACGTAGAGAACCAAACCAGAGTCTTTCACGTGAGATCTAAAAAAATAGACTAAAACTAAGAAAAATAAATTAAGTTGAGAATGTGAATTAATTTTGAAAATAAGCTTGCAATTTAGGAAATTGGCTTTCTAATTGGTTTGAATCCACAATCAATCCATCAATGATATCTTAGTTTATATATATATATTTATTGAATAGAAGATGGGAACACTAACATCAATATGTGAATTCAATGACACTTGCAAGAAAACAACAAGAAGATTAATGACAATCTATGAATGGAATGGAATTTGGAATTTTTAGACAAACGATAACAAGATTAATAGCAAGCATTTTGGGGTTTGGGCTTGTGAGCAGCGGACGCTTGCTAAGGCGTTTGTGTCGTCGTGTACGTTACGAGTTCTAGTCTCAGATAGCCCAAGGGCCATTATGGCGGGCCTGGTTGTTCCTCCTAGGTTTATAGAGGTAGCCTGCAAGATTTAACCCCGTGTCACGGAAGTACGATACTACTGTAGTTGTCTATTATCCTAACAAGAAAACAAGATTAATAGCAATATGGATTTAATATCTCACACCTGCTAGAGAATTTCTCTAGAATGACACAAAGAAATGATGCAATTATTTATATATTAGTTTTTGTGTAGAGGACTGTAATTTATTACAAATTGCACATATATTTTGATTTTCATAGCCATGCATACCATAATTACAATAATATTTATGTGTGAAAAAAGTTATAAAAAAAAAACAAAAGTTAGAGTTTTCTTTGAACACTAGTTCATCCAAAACCCCTTCATTTATTTTGAAATGATGGCTCCATCCTTTCTATGATACTAAATTCATGAAAGAAAATAAGAAAATTACTCACATAATACAATTGAAACATAAATAATTACTAAATATTGAATCATTTCTCTCTTGCACACAATTCTCATTTCTTAACAAAATGATATTAAATATAGTAAAAAAAATGTCACTCGAAACAAGTAGATGCTAAGTACTATCTAACCTAATTACAAACAAGTGTTTACATGAAAATTTTAAATATAATACATATTTGACCATGTCAACCTCTTCATATCTAAAAATGAAATAACTTAAATAACTAAGTCAACAATACCATTATTCCAATAAAAATTAAATAATATTACAACCATTTTTTTAAAAAATCATTAAATATAATTTATATTTAGTCAATATACTCACATTGACTAACTATATTTTAGACCAACAATGTCCTTTGCAATTTACTTGGGTGTTTATTTTTCAAAATGTCCAATTTTATTCTTAGCAATCAATGCATGCCAACATCATTAACATTTATATAAAGCTTTTCACAACTCATATGTAAATAAAGTAGGATGACATTAAAACCTAACCAATATATTGTTATTATTATTATTATTGTAATATTCAGATCATAACAAAGTCACACTATCAATACTTTTTAGAAAATTGTTTAACTTGTGAGACATATGAACATATATTCAATAATTCAATTGTCATTTAGAAAAAAAAAATCAAAACTTCAAATTTAATTTAAAAAAAAAAAATTTAATTGTTTTTTTTTACGATATATTGTGTACAATTAAAAAATTTCATAAATAATTACAATTTTTCAAATCAATTCATGCATGGTTAAAAAAAATTAAATTAAGTATACAATTTATATTTAGTCAAAAAGAAATTATCTTCTTGACATTGAATACCTCAACTTTAGAATGACCAAATATTCCCTTTAAAATTTACTTGGTTGTTTATTCTTTTTTAAATGGACAATTTTATTCCTGAGCAACCAATGCAAAAGCTCTTCACAACTAACATGGAAGTAGAGTAATCTTAAGTTGAACTGTTCAAACCTAAGCAATGTGGGATATATAAACATATATTTATTAATTAAATTGTCATTTCAAATTGAAATCAAAATTTTAATAATTAATTTTATATAAATAGTAATTTAAATTGGTTTTTTTTTATGGGTATATATTTTAGAAAGATTTTTCGAAATAAAAAATTTGCATAAATACTTTAAAAAAATTTAATCAATCTATACATTGTTAATATTATAAATGATAATGAAGAATTTATTATAGAAAAAATTATTAGAATTCCACTTTAAGACACATTATATGAATCTATTTTTTAAAATTTATTAAAAATCAATAGAACTTATCAAACTCTATAACACATTAAAAGTATTGATAAACATTCACACAACATATTTTAAGCATATTCTCTTGGAATCAACCAACCTCAATTTTGATTTAAAAAGTCAAAAGATAAGCATATTATCTTGGAATCAATCAACCTCAATTTTGATTTAAAAAGTCAAAAGATAATCATCAACCTTGAATTGAAATAAAAAAGCAATAAAAAAAATTACAGATAACGTTGGATTGAATAACTTATCAGCAACTGCACTTCTGTTTCCCAAGCCCCCACCCCCCGCATAGCTTTCCAAGACATGCGAAATGGCCTTTGAGGGGCAGTAAAGCCTTCCAAGTGGGGAGACATTGATCGGCGGTGTGCGGTTGGATGAAGCACATTCATTGATAGTGCTCTGGCATCGAGAATATCCGATATTACTGATCCTATGGCATCGAGCATATTCCGTAATATTGTTGGAATAAAGGGTCTCTACTTAGCAAATTACTCACGCGATAAAGCTAGAAAATGCCAATTACTCACCCGACAAATGAAAAATGACGAGGAAATTCCCGACAAATGAAAAATGACGAGGAAATTCCACTTAATTTGGATACTCACGTCATGGCTGAAATACATCCGTGAAGTACTGTTTCAGCGATTTTTCTCTTTAAATTGACGTTCTCCCATGGTTGTTGAGCAGATTGAAACAACAGTTATTTGCTCAATCTGAATTGTATCCCCCTGGCCAGACGAGGGATTTTGAAAAACAAACTTTAGAGATGGCGAACCAGCTCAGACCCGTTGCAATTTTCATCGTGGGTTTGCTTCTTCACAGTAAGAAGCAACCCTACGACGAGAATTGCAACGCGTCTAAGCTGGTTCGCCATTTCTAAAGTTGTTTTCGAAGTGCCTTGTTCATCCAAGATTATACAATTCAGATTGAGCAAATTACCGTTGTTTCAATTTGGCCAGTACCCGCGGGAGAGTGCGAAGTGAAATAAAGAACTGCTGAAATGGTATTCAGTGGATCTCCTTGTTAGATTTTGCGTTGGTCTTCGGGCCGGGGGAAGGCTTCGTTCCTGTATAATAAGTTATTTTAGTCTGTAGGGTTAACAGTGAAGCGAATTCCCTCTCAAAAATGGCTCCGTTCCGGATCATATTACCTTCCAGCAGTTTTAGAATGGCGTTCGAAAAGGGAAAGGCTTCATTCCTATATAATAAGTTATTTTAGTCTGTAGGGCTCTCTCTCACTCGTTTTTTCTGGAAATGATCCTGCAGGGTTTCTTTATCTTATAATGACTTTTAGTCTCGTTTTTTTTGCTAGGGCTTATTTTGATTCTTAACTTCTATCAGCAGGTTTTTTTTTATTTTGTATCCCAGATCCATGTTTAAAGGATAGATTGGTAATCGATTTTCTATGTTTTCATAGGCGATTGAGAATCCTTCTCTGATATATGTAATTTCACATTTTATATAATGGAAAGCAGTTATCTCTGTGTGAAAAAAGGCTTTCCATCTCTATTGCGGAATTAGTTTATTAGCATGGACTTGTTTTTACTTTGAATTTATGAAACATGGAAAAAGATTGTAATGTAAATTTCCAACATATTTCAGAGATATATATCATTTCATCCGTAAGATTAATTATTTGTGTTTAGTTTGATTTTTTTGAAAGTTTTTCATGTGGATTTTTCTGGTTTAATTTTCTGCTAAAAATTTATTGAAAACAAAAGTTTGATAAGTAACTTTGCACAATTCAAATGCCTATAATTTTTTTTAGAGAACTGAATCTATATATACAATAAAAAAAATTTAAATAACATAAATCAAAGTTTCACCTGAAAATTTTCACAAATAACAATAAAAACAACTCCTATAAAAAAAACAAACAGTGTGAGATCATTTCAAGCATACTCTATTCAGGACGTAGTAACAGGTCATTTTAGTCTGTGAAATAATGCTGATCTTTCAACTGAGAGGACATTTGCATTGGATTTTTATCTCCAGGTCCAGTTAAGATTTATGAATCTAAATTAATCCATTGTTTAAACGAGTATAGAATTATCTATAAAACTTTTGTTAAACAACAAACTCAGCTTGGTCAAATAGATATGATAATGAAACTGCTATAACTTTTCTCTTGTAATATTTTTATGTGTGTAGCTGCTTTCTAAAGGATTGAAATTCAAACTTGCTGTGATTATTTTACAATTCAATAAAATGGTTTGTGTTTGTGTTTAACTTCTGTGTTTGTGCTTAATTTTTTAACTTTTTTTTTCTTTTACAATTAAAAAAATAGAAAATAGGATGCATATTTTATTTTCACACTTAACTATAAATGAAATAGTTTATTGTTGGTATAAAATATCATAATCTTATATTAATTTTATAGATAAATAAAGTAACTAAAAATATATAAATAAATAAAATAAAACAATTTATATTTTCACTTTTAAAACTGTTCACTACATTTTACCAATAATTTAAAAAAAAATATTTAATACATAACTTGAATAAAAATTTTAAACATGTCTGTTGAGTAATTTATTTCAATCCCAAATTAACATATGTATATGCATGAAGAAATATTTTAGTGTTGATTATGATAACAATAAAATATTTCAATGTTAAAAGAGTAATTAGAAGTAAAAAAAATCAACTAGAAAGAAATACAAAATTTATTTAATTCTTAATATCAAATTAATATGTAAAATAAAAACAAAAAATATTATTAATACAAAATTCAATGAGAATAGTAAACAAAATATTTTAATAAGAAATTTAATTAATATTTAATTATATTTAAAAATAAATTAACAATAGAAAAATTATTTAATGTAGACAACATTGTTCATAAATAAAATATTTTAATTAAAATATTAAAATATGTATTTATTATGTATGATTAAAGAAAACTATATATGCATTATATAAAGCAATTGAAAAAAAATTATGGTTAAACCATTTTACATTGTGGCTTTTTCTTTTACTGTATATTAAACTTTAAATTGTAGTGTACAAAATCCAAGTTTACAAGCAAATTTTGAATACATTATATCCATTTCATAAATTGAAAAATAATATATATATATATATATATATATATAATTTCTTCATTTTAAAAAAAATTGCACTTCAAGGGATTTGATTCAACTGATTTTTTTTAGATTTGTGATTAAGATAAATCTATATTAATAATTAAATTTTTCTTGAATAAAAAAAGAACTAGTTCATTGTTCATGTGCATATATTTGAAATGGTAAATAATTGTGAACTATGTAAATTTTCTATTTTTCAATTTCAAAATTTCCTTGCAAAGAATTTTAGCACAGTTGTGAATTTCTTTTGAGCCAGGAGTGTGAAGGTGAACATATTTTGTAAAGAATAATTTATTAATTTTTTTCAGAAGGAAAAAAACGATGTATATATTAAAATATATGACAGTACATGATCATCAATACATTCTCAAGCTGTTATAAAAACAGCGAGAATACCCCATACACCAAATACATCCAGAATACACTTCTGAAGAGAAGTAATTCGATGTTCATGGCCATCAACATAACGGATAGTATAAAAACATATCCACGAGATCATCCCTGTATACAATGAAAAGAGCCAGCAGAGAAAATTATGCAGCATCATATTCATGATAATAAAGAGAAAAGATAACTGAAAAGAAAGAAGCAAAATCAAATCAGGCTCGCTTGTAATAGATCATGAACGTATGACATGGAATCCGAGTCGCTTGAAAATAATGCCTGATCCACATGTAGAAGAAGAAAGCAGCCCTGTACAATACCATTACTCCTGCCCAAAACAAAACAGGCTCGCTTGATAAACAGCCCTGAAAACAAAATAGCACCCGAGTAAACAATGAAATTGGACCCCATGATTGGGGGAGATCCGGCTCCCCAACTCGATCCGGAGATCCAAACCCTAACTACATCCAGCCAGAACCGGCGATTCCTTCAGATCCGGGATCATAAGGAAATGATATGTCCAGGTGAATGGAGAAAACATCGGCCACCCAGACCATGCACCCCTATGCAGTAGAAATCGAGTGAACAGTGAAATGGATAATTCCGGGATCCATGGCACTATCCTTACATCAGATGATATAAAGTCGAAGGAGAACCGCAGAGACAAGCCGCAGCAAGAGTCGCCCTGCAAAACCCCCACGATGCACTCCTCCCGGTCTCCTCTCAGTCCCACGAAAACCAATCCTGCCACCGGCCCTTCTCTAAATTCCACAGGCCGCAACCAAAACTCACCCTGCAATCTAAACTACCTAACTGTCGGCCACCCTCAAACTCTGTCACAGGGCCAAGTTTTCGCCATCAGAGAGCATGCCGCATCACCGCCTCACCACTCGACTTATCCTATCTGCAATAGCGAAATTCTGTTACGACTCTTAAGATCAGGGCAGGGCGCTGGGCTCCCTAACAGAAAAATTCCTCCGGCCCTAATCCCCACCTTTGGTTTTCCTCCTCTGGCCAGTGCAGCTATAAACGCTCCATGGTCGAGATGTAAGCCTCCGGATGCGGGGAGGGTGTGCAGCTCCAGGTTAAACCCCCCACTTACCTCTGTAGAGTGACATGCATACACGTTTCCTCCCCCAAGATCCGACTTGTCTGTGTAAGGCGGTAAACCCCTTTTCCAATCCTTCACAAAACCCGAATAACTGATGAGGTGGAGGAATCCGTAGGTAAACGGTCACTGCTGAGCAACCGGTCGCTGATGAAGCAAGTGTACGAGAGTGTGATTCAACGTTGGGTAGGTGAACGATTATGTCTTTAAATGAATCAACCACCACCAACGGTCCAGAAAATCAAATCGCAGGTGGAGAGGGAGATTCAAAAGTCAGCTCCCCTGAAAATCAGTTCGAATTAGCCGGAAAAAGAACGGCTAACCGGAATAGCCTGAGACCCCCCAGCAATGGCAGAAAAACTGAAACGGAGTGTCCAGGGGAAATCCACCATCACCCGAATAGCGAGGTGATAGCATCCCACAATGCATTAAGAGACCCTCATAAACCAGTATCCAGTAGATGCTTCTGCTTCAAGATCTAAACTGGAGAAATGCACTGAGTGACCACGATCCACAAGCCGCTACCACAATCCAGAGAAGGAATAACTCGACCCATTCACAAAGAAAAGGTCAACACTACAACGCCTTGCAATGATCCGCATCCAGCCCGAAAAGTTCCCCTAAATGCTTGGAACCAGCAGTTGTTTCAAGTTTAAATGGTGGCATTCACAGTTTGACCACGACCATAAACCCGGCCACCAAAGGACCGGCCAGAAAAACCCCCCAAAACTAATAACAGCGGAAGCACTGTCAAAATATTTATGAATCCAAATAAATAAGTGTAAAATATTTAAATAAGTATATTACTAAAAACAATTTAAAATAATAAAAACAAGAGATATTTTGAAGAAAAGAGACCAACTTGATTTTTCTTAATGAATTATAGTTTTAAAACTATTTATATTAACTAACATTATTAACAATTATTTAAATTTCCAAATAAACATTAAAAAAAAACAAAATAACTTTTTTATATATATAATGTCCATTTTTACATAAATAAAAATTTGTATTATATTTAACCCAATTCAAATATGTATTCAATTTTTATTATATTTAACCAAATTCAAATCTGTATTCAAATTCCAACTTAATAACCATAAATAAATTTACATAGAACATAATTCTGCAACCATGCCTCTCTTTTGCCATCATCCGAATGACACCTATAATTCAATCTGTATTCAAATTCGAACTTCATAACTATGTCTAAATTTACGTAGACATAATTCTGCAACCACGGCTTTCTTTTTCCATCATCTCAATGACGCCTAAATTCAACTAGAGTGAATTTATTATTATAGATTTGGTGCAAGTGGAAGAACTATAGTAATGCTTGTCTTCATGCAAAACTGAATGCTAACATGCTTTCACAGTGGTAAGAAATGATAATTTATATTTCAAAATTTTCAAATAAAAGTAGTTTAGATGATGATAGTATGTCAAGCTCACAAATATTAATCATATGTTATTTAATATATAATTCTACTTTTAGTACAAAAATAAATTATATTCTGTAATGGCCGTTAAGTTTTCATTATGATACACAATTTAATCTTTTCATTAAGATACACAGTTTAATGTTGTATGTATTTCAGTAAAAATTGCATTTTCAGGGAAATTATATGAAATATTGAAACATTAGTTTTTATTGAGGGAAAAAATGTGATATGTATAGATATCATATTCAGATAAAAAATATGATAAAAGAGAGTTACTCACAAACGTTAAATCCTTCAATCACATTGTCATCTACTAAAAATGAAGGAAACATCTAAATTATACAGAAGTTATAGCTCATAAAGATCGTTTAGACAAACAATGTCTAAATCAAAAGAGATATTGCAGGAAGTAGATCTAAATTTTTGCAAATAAGCCAGTCTTTAACCTGTGCTACCATCAACTTACTAACCAGAAATAACATTAAGTATTAGATGAAAGGAAACACTCCATGGCTAAGAACATTTTGCTCAATTCTACTTGGCAGAGTTGTGAGGCTTTTTTTGGGAATGATAATATGTGAAATGATGGCTTTAATTCACATATCTTGCGCCACCTCTATGGATTCCATAATTCTTACTTTGGGGTCTTATTTATTGGTTTGGAAGTTTACCAATCCCTGTGGGTTTTGGTCTAACAGCAAACCTCTTCATGGTATAAGAGTCTAGACCCAGGTTTGATTCCCTTGAGCCGCATTTGAGGAGGGGTGTTGGAGTAATCACCGCACCTCTATGGAACCCTTAATTCCCACCATGGGGATCCTAGTTACTGGTTTGGGAGTTTACCAATACATGCAGGTTTTGGTGTAGCCACAAACCTCTTCACTGCGCCTCTAGTCAAATAGAAAAGGAGTGGCCAGGAATGATCTATCATTGATCCATCTCATAATGGGCCGTGAATCACCAAAAATATGAATAGATTATATATTACATGTATTTTTTCAATATAAACCCCCCACAATCCAACCACCATATCCCTTGTATTTTATCTATGTCACAACACAAAAAAATGACAGTGTAATACATGTGAAACCTCTAAATGAACTCCAAAAATACAAAAACCTTGTTCGGTGGCTCATAAAAAACCCATCTGATATTGAGCATTCCGAACTCCAGCGAAAATTATTTGCAACTTTTCAGTGCGGATCTTCCATCCATATTCTCTATAGGATGCATAAATATTATCTCTTATAGAGACAATGTGAGAAGGATCAATCTCAAAACATTGGTTATTGATCCATGTGGCTCCAGACACACTCAGAGGTCAAAGATGGCTCCAGACACACTTAGACACACTTAGAGGTCAAAGGTCACAGGTTTTATGTGAGGAGGAAAATGAAGGAAAATAATGGAATATGAAGAAAATATAGGCCTCATTAATAAAAATTCTTATGAGGATCATTTGGAAAGATTTCTTTCTGTTGGTTACGTTTTTTTGGGTCAAGATTTTGGGAGTTCAATTTGGGAGCTCTCTCATTATTCTCTCTCTCTCTCTCTCACTCTTGGACACTTAGAGTTTTCTTGGAGCATTTCAGCATTAGACCAAGAAAGAGCAAAGAAAGCAAACGAAGGAAAATTAAAGTAAAGGAAAGTAAAAACCAAGCAAATAAAAGTATGATATAAAAATTTTAACATAAATATGTGCATGTAACATATTCCATGTGATATTTCTTGGCTGCTTTGGACATACATGGATTATGCATGTTGGTGTTTGGTTCCCTTGCTATCGGTAGCATGGTTTTGTCAGGTTTTGATAGTGGTTTTCAGCCTTGCCTTTCCTTTATCCGGATAGTCATGGTGTGATGGGATTGATCTTGGTTTTGAGATTTGGAATTGCATAATGGTTTTCAAAATATGAGGAAGATGTGTTCTTGGGAAATTCTCAAAGGCCTAGGAATATCTTGCCCAGTTTTTATGGGATACAAAGTAAATATTGAGGGTCGTGTCTTGGTTTTGGGCCCAGTGATTCAGTGTGGATTGTTGTAAATCCTGAGAGACAAGGAAATGAAAAAATACTCAAGGATAGTGATGGATTCTATAGGCATTCCAAGCTTGGTTCGGTTTTGTGATATTGACACTGGTTTTGGTGTGATCAGAGTATGGTGAGGGTGGAGGTGGTTTAACCTCTAGATTCTCTTTGTTCTTTTTGGATTGGTTTATTCATGAAATCCCAAATTCATGATTGGAATATGGCATGGAGGTGACTACCTAAAGATAGATTTGTCTCATCCATGTCTATGGTTAGGTGGTACGTGGAAGTCTCGAACATGGTTGACTATTGCCTATGTTTAATAAAATCAAAGTTATATTGATTTTGTACTTATTAATGTGTTTCTTTAATGGTGGATATCTCACTGTTATTTACATGGATTTATGTTGGTTATAAGCATGGTTATATGATTGGTTCAAGTCACAGTTATTTCATGTATTTACTTGTAAATGAAAAAATAATGGATGAAATAACTAATTGATCTCATAACAGTTCAAGAAGGAGGTGGCGATCATTATTCTCCTGTATCATAATATTTTTAAGTCATTCATGATCTGTCTTGTAACCTTAGACCTATAGATTGCATTAATGTGAAGTTTTTGACATAACGTCAATCTCGGTTGGGGATGGTTAGAGCTAGTCCTGGAGTTGGTTTTTCGTTCATTAACATTTTCATCATGTGTTTGATGGATTATGGAAGCTACAAGAAGTTATGGGCAGTGCCTCAGATTCTGGGCTTAAAAAGTGCCATAAATCCCATGGACGCTGGCATAGTTCTGAGGGGAAAATTCATTTGAAACACGTATTGTTGTGTATTGGGAGCATCCAAATGGATGCACCCTTTCCCATGTCAAGGGAGAATCCAGGGGTTTCATTCATTAAAATTCACTAGGACCCAGTGATAAGCTAGGTGGATGACTGGGATAGCCTATGGGGGTGTTGTAGCAGGTACATGGGGTTTATGTTATGGTTTTCCACATTGATTTCACTTCCCTAAAGTCACCAAGGAAGTCGAGTCTGATATTAACTTCCCTAATCTCATGTTTAGCTTGGTTGGATGGTTACTTGGGTAGATGTGAGGGGGGTGTACCGTACAGGTGGTATCAGTGCGTGCTTGCGCTCTCCTTGGGTGGTATGTGTTTTTCATGTATACATTTCAGTTCCATGTCTTATTTATGTTGTGGAATTTGTGTTTGTTTAGTATGCATGGTGATGGTCATTTTTTTTGTTGTGTCGCCATGTGAAATTTGATGGTGTTGTTGATTGGATGTGGTCGTCATAAGTGTATGTCGGTTGTATATGCATTTCTCAATTTCAATGTCTATATGTTGTTATGCATGCATTTTCATGGTTAATATTGTTGTCTATGAAGAAATTTTATGCACTTTAGGGCAGTATGATGCTATTGGTATGTTGTGATGCTCATGTGTTGGCTGAGATAGAGAAGGAGATGAAAATCATCAAGGCAAGGTTGCAACACTAGAATTTGGGGTAAGAGTAGATCATCATACATGTATGGTATGTTTTGCATGAAGGTATGTGGTTAATGGTTTTGTTAAGCATTAGGGTTATATATGTCAAGTTTATGTACATGCCTATTGATGTTATTGTTACATACATCATAAATGCTAGTTGATTAGTGTAGTCATATGCACGTGTCAAATAGCCATGAATGACAGTAACTTATTGTTACATGCATTTTTTTTGTTCTGTTATGTTAGTTAACTTAGTGATTATTTTATATGTTGTTGATAAGTATGTGATATGCTAACTTGTTGATTTTTATATGATAGTTAACCTAATGATTATGTTATATGTTGTTGATGAGTATGTTATAAGTTAACTTGTTGTTGTTATATGCTACTAACTTGATGTTTAGGGTTATATCATTAATATATTGATGTTATCTGTACCATACTAAATTAGATTGGCCTATAAAGATGCTTAGAGTCACTACGAGAAAAATACCCTCTAAGGGATGTTTTTGAGGAACCCCTTATAAAAATAGCCCAGACATCCATTTGTAGTGGAGGTCTCTAGAGAAGGTTGGCAGGTGGAGGTTTTTGCAGATGTTTTTTGTCCAGTGCGTTTCTTATCATAAACCACACCAGTTTGTTTAACTCACAATGCATCGATGCATACTCAAAATTGGCACACCGAGACACCATTCTCTTCGTACAAACCTGCCTGACATGTCCAATTAATATAGTGCACTAGTGCTCTATGCATAAATAGACTTGATTTGTCTCGGTAATCTAGTGCACTGCAATGACAGAGGTGCATCATCGCTAATACTTCCCGTTGTGTCTCAAAAAACTACGCCCCAAAACAGGGTAAAATAAAAAAAAATTACTGGCCATAAAAATAGCATTTTCACTTCTTCAGTGCTCTAGACCTCTCAAGCACCGATGTGAATTTATCTTGTGTGAGGGACCTTGGCACTAGTGCTCCCATTGCATGCACTACTACCATCCATTTCCCACCTTGTGGATTTCGAATTTTCAAAAACAGTGGGAAAATTTGATTTCTCCAATTCCTGAGCAAATATGTCTCCTCGACGCACAAATGTAAAGCTATTTTACTTGTTTCTCAATAACTAAATGTTTTAGTGGAATAGATTTCTAGAAACCTTAAAATTTATGGTTTAGTAAATTTATTTATTTATTTGATCCATTTGGCTCGCATCGTTCATAGTGCTGCCTGTAAATTTAGAGGTCGCACTCCGAACGATGCTAACAAAAACTGTACCAGGTCCCTGTATGGTACCGAAAAATGTGCACCATGTTTTCTTTTAAACATACATGGAAATGAAGTTGTTTAAACGACCTCGCCATTGACTATGTTCATTTTCAGGAGGGTGGTTCATTGACCAAACTATATTTCGTGGGGAATATAGTGAGGTCACCTTCCCTTTTGCTTCAGAGTTATTTTGTTTATTTTTTGAGAGATTTTCAGAGACAGGGCCTACTTATTTTTAGCAGCCTTGTAGGTCAATGCTGTATGTACAAATGTAGATGTGGCACCAGATGATGCCCAAGAGAGGCCAGTTTGACTTTCCTGCTAGGATATCTCCTGATGCACTCGAGTTTCTATCTAGTGTTGATGATCACTCCTTTGTTTTGATGCCATATCTGTATGCAGTTTGGATTGGCGGGGGTGTAACAATATCCTCTTCACACAGGATGAGTCGCTGGACGTGAAAGTTAATATTAGTGTTTTCTTTAAATTAATATAGTTTCATTTTATTGTCTTAATTAATCAATTAGAATTATAAAATTTATTATAACACATTCCTTAACTTGTTGTATTAATTTTTTTAATGAAATTTTCTAATTATTGTTGTGTACTATATATTTTATAGAAATTGGGACATTCGTTGGGGATGAGACTCCACCCCCTTCGAATGATCCCGGTGTAGATGTTGACGGCGAGATGGTAGAGGCGGAGGATTAGGGTGACAGACCTGATATGAACTGGAGCAGATACCCACGGAGCTGAGGCATCAGATAGACACCCGATTTAGGATGTATTTGGGTGACCAACTCTGTCGACTGCTAGTTGATGAGGGAGTCTGCCCGATTATGATTAGAGATATTCAGGATGATCGAAAGCTCACACATATTTGTAGAGGCATGCCCCATGATATGTTGACCCTCATGCGTCATATCGTTGGAGCTTCCAGAGCACTGGTGTGAGCTAGGAGAGGTAGGCTTCGTGGAGTTGCACAATACAGCAACGCCTCATCTGATGATCATGATCATGAGGGTAGTGATCATCATTCTAATAATCCACTTCATCCTCCTTAACTTTATGGAAGAGATCATGATGAGAAGAAACAATCCATTCCTAATCAACGGACATCATAATTATGCACCATCTCAGCAGACACCTAGTCTTAGGCATGTACCTGATCCTGAGAAGGCAGGTCCATCTGAGGAGGCATGTCCATCATCACAGGCCACGCCATCCATGTCTGAGCAGGTTGATCCATCGACGAGTCATCAACAGGCAGTTCTTGAGTAGACTGCACCATCGACTGATCAATAGGCACCTCCGAAGTAGGCACACCATCTATCTGAGCATGAGGTTGCACCATCGACTGAGAAGACCTTGACTAGTACTAGTATTGATGTACCACCAAATATTTGACATTTATATGAAATTATATTACAATTTTATATTTTTGAGATTATATATATATATATATATAGTCCATGTATTTTATGTTCATGTTTGATATCCTTAATTTACATGTTGGTGTTCATGATGATGTGTATATTGTCTGGTCATGTTAGATATGTTCATTTAATGTGCTTGCAGATAGATGTGTATGTTATAGCAGTTATTTGACATGAGATGTATATTTGATGTTTTTGTTGAGATGATGTAATACAATCCTTGTGTTTTGTTAGATGATCATGATCACGATGATTAGATGATGTTAGTGAATTTGAATGTGTATTTTAGTCAAATATGATGTTTGTACGATGATTATCATGATCGTGATTTAATTTTTACTATTAAATCATGATTATATTAAATATTATGTCGTAATTGTAATTGAATTTTAATTTTAATTGTTTGTAAAATTGTAAAATTGTAATTGTAAATTTAATTCTAATTGTATGTAACATATTTGTAAAATTCTAAGTCTAATTGTAATTGTAATTGTATTGTTTCATCTGTGTTTGGGTAACGACCGGTTGCACCATATTTCTCTTTAAGTTAGTCAGCAACCCAACTATTGGGGAATATATTTGCTATATTTTCCTTTAAATGATCAGGATAAGGCACACTTCTACCATTCAAATGTCTGAGTTATTTTATGACACTATCCCATTTCATCCTATTTTGTTTGTACAATGCGACCCATGGTTGTGTCACTTCAAAATTGTAAATAAAAAATTTATGGATTTCTTTAGTTTCTGCATTCACTGATGAAATCGAACAAGCATATAGTACATATGAGATCCAAATATACATTATATCGTAGTTTGAAATGAATAGTTACTTTATGTTAATATGGAAAATTATAAGTCACTTACTCTTTATTAATTGCCTTTTTTCCATTCATTTGGAGCACCTTCCCTTCTCTTTTCTCTTTATCCCTTTCATCGTCTCAAATCAATGCACCTGGTCAGTTTTCGATCTTCTTGATGTACTCACTAGCATAATAGAAAGACTCATATGATATGTACCCCTCTGCCATAGAGGGTTTTTCCCTTTGTCTAACAAAACCTTTCAATTTCTTCATGTAACTCTCTAAGAAGAACATCCAACGACAAGAAACTACCCCAACTAATTCAACCTCATATACTAGGTGGATTAGAGGATTAGCCTGCAATTCCATGAAACTAGTATGAAATTCTTTCTCAAACATACAAACAATCTCAACTATCTCTTAACGCCAACATGGAATTCTAGCCACATGAATCTCCTTTGACATGATCCAATGTAAAAATGTAGATAATTTAGATATGTCACATCCTAGGTCTTGGGGGAATTCAAGTTTCCAGCACCCATGCACGAACAAAGGATAATGACACTGAAAAGTTATAAACACATTCTATAATATACAAAATTAGCTTTGTTTTATGATCCCCGCATGGGATAAAATTTATTAATATAATAAATAATAAAATCATGCTTTTGAAATTATACATACTCTTAGAATATTGAAATGGTCATGCGATTTCAACCCTGACAAATGGTCATCCATGTTGAAGCAATGTCGTAGTGAAGATCCATATGAATATGGCACCCTCAAACCCATTATAACTTCCTTTGCCAAAGAGAGATCATATTTTTTAAAAATCCATTGGACATCACCTTCTTTGAAATACCAATTAGAGGGACCGACATCTACCTCTGATCCATACTTTCTAATCATCTTGGCCAATGTTTCTTTTCAATTTTTAAAGTAAAAACATATTTTACAACAACCAATGTGTCACTTTGTTTTGATGATATTTGCGTCCATAAATAGGATGAAACATTTTTAAATATATGCACGGGATCTCATAAGTGGGTAATATTAATATTCTCCAAATATGGGAGGTTTTAAAATATAGATTTCATTTTCATCCCAATGGGCCATTTCTCAACATAGGTGTCGAATAATTCTGGAT
This sequence comes from Pinus albicaulis, assembly GCA_034641835.2. Taxonomy (NCBI): domain Eukaryota; kingdom Viridiplantae; phylum Streptophyta; class Pinopsida; order Pinales; family Pinaceae; genus Pinus; species Pinus albicaulis. The sequence continues at coordinate 1,485,572,619 of CM076579.1, forward strand.
CATTGAAGATAGGCTCCCCATTTGAATCAAACATTTATATGAACTCCTTCACTTTCTCTCTCTCATATGGTCTAAGCGATTCAACCAGTGGAATTATTGGAGGCCTTTGGGTTCTCTCTCATTTACCATTGAAATTAGATACTGTTCTTTTGTAAGGGTGTTCTTCTGGGAGGAATACCGTAGAGGAGTCATACACTAGCTTTCGTAGGTTTTTGGACCATTTAGCTTTCAGAGAAGGTCCACAACATTTACATCCAAAATACCATTTTGTTACAAGACCTGCAAAGTTATTGTATTCAATATATATGCAAGGCACATTAAAGAATATCATGAAGATCAGAGAAATTACGATGAATTAAATATCTAATATGCGAAAGAAGATTGTTACATATATAAACGAATAAATAAACATGTAATTTACCAGAGAAAACTCCTAAGCCTCTATAATCGTGTGTCATGTAAGCACATATGCCATACAATGTAAAACTCTTCTCTGCTGTGATGGGTCTTGATACATCATATACATTTATCCCATCCCATAATTCCTTCAATTCATCTACTAGTCGTTGTAAGTAGATATCCATATTCTTCACTTGTCTTCTACCAGGGACTAGGAGAGCCAACATAAGATGTTCATTCTTCACAGACAACCATGGGTGGATATTGTTATTGATCACTAATATAGGCCAAACATAATATTTGGTGTTCTGGACAGAATATGGGTTGATGCCATCCCTGGCTATGTTGAGTCGTAGAATTCGTACTTCATCCTTGAATTTTTCTAGCCATGTATCCTCTGTATGCTTCATGGTATTGAATCTATTGGGATTTGCATAAATCCCAACTCACTTCTATGTGAGGCATGCCATCCCTGCAACATATCTAATTCTTTGCAACGAAAGAGCCTTTGAATCCTTGGGATTTTAGGTATCTGCATCAATATATTAAAAGGAGGACCAAACGATTTACCCTTCTTTTTTTATTTATCAAACCTGTCATGCTGAAATTTTAGACATATCTCTTTTTCTGTGTATTCTCCTCTATATAGAATACAATAATTTGGACATGCATGATATGATATGTACTCAACACCCAACATTTTCAACAATTTCTTTGTCTCTTCATAGTTATGTGCAAGACATTATCACTCGAAAGAACCTTATTTTTGAATAACTTGTAGCTGGTCATGGAAAATATTAAATGCCCATCAATGCTGATATAATTATTAACGTTCATAAAATTGGCCATTTGTAATGGTCATTGTATGATTATATTTCTCAAAATATAAGGGAGGACTTGATGGTAAATTCCCTCAAAATTTCTGAGAAACATGCATTCGACAAGCCAAACGTTTCTTTCGAGTTATACAGTAACATCATTGTACCCAACTAGGTAGACTTTGGCTGACTGTCGGGTCCAAAGAGAGGGGTGGTGGAAGCAAATTTAAGGCTTTCGAGAAAGGTATCAGTGATATGAGCATCATCCCCTTGCTAATCATCGTTCTAGAATACATCTAACAAAATTTTCTCCATGGTAGTCATATCCCTTAATTAGTAATGATCCATACCAACCTCTATTTGATTGCCTCTATTAGAAGCTTGTGAAGAACTACTATTGTTGTAGTTATTCCTAATTAGTGAATCTGGACATAGTGGGAATTGAATAGGTAGTTGATTGAACCATTTTTTTTTATCGTTCCTCTCCAATTTTTTATCTTACTTTAGCCTTCTCTCAATTTGAAATTGTCATTGGGTGCAATGAAAGATTGTGGGTAGGTTTCTCATCATGAATAGAATCCTAATAATTTCAAAAAATATATTTGAACATGATTAGTAAAAAAATGATGATATCAATTAGTAAGAACGTCTTCAATGCATGATTAATTGGTTTGATGTTGAAATAACTACATTAATATACCAAACAATTATTATTACCATCATTGTCCCAAGATTGTGGGTATAAGATGAAATGTTACAATTGGCAGGGTGAAGCGGCTGTCCATTTTCATCTACCAAATGTGCCTTGCGGTATGTTGCTCCTCATAAGAGATTCCAATGTTTTGGAGCTGCTTGAATATTTTGTGCATTTGAACTTGATTCTGAATCTGCATGAACCTGCAAATTTGTATACATTAATTTTATTGAGGTGATTGACATGGATAAAAAAAAAATTCAACTAGATAATGAAAATATAAGTAAAATCTTAAGTAAATATTATGTTTAGAGATGGATAGGGAGAACTCAACGATGGAATTTGTGAAATATTATGGAACGAGATGGATTTTGAATAATTATTCATTCAATAGAATTATGAGTTTTTCTCCAAACATTTGAGAAAAATCAACAATAAATTTTGGTGTAAATACCTAAAAGTAATTTTGGTGGCTTAAAAATGGACTTATTGTTATGAGTCCTAATGTACAGTTAACCACACTGGTGCATTTTAGTTACTGTGCACTGGTGTTGTGTTATTAATTGAAGCATTGGTGTGGTTATTCAAGAAATGCACCGAATATCCGCAAATAAAAAAAACATCTTTATTTTTTTAAGTGAAAAAAGCGGTAAATTTAAAAATGGGCAGAAAATTATTTTTAGAAATGTAATTTCATAAAAAATTCTTTAAATAGTAAAATCTATTCATTATTTAAATATTTTTGCAAACATTTCCAAGGAGGGGTTTGCATGATAGGCATACCTAGAGCAAGAGAGCACGAGAGCACTATGGAGCAGCAAAATACTTTCGAACAGTAGCACTATTCAGTGAATTAAAATTTGAAACATCTAATGATTCACACAAAAACCCTATAGTATAGTAAAAATGTTCAATTTTACTATAACAATTATTTTTTTACAGTTCCTATTAGATTTAATACATGCATAGTAAAAATTTTAAATTTTACTGTACATTTTCAGAAGAAAAAAAAAACGGAAAAACAAAAAAATCCATTCTTACGTTAAACCCTTGCTTCTTCTTGTTTTCGCCCTTGCTTCTTCTTGTTTCCGTGACTTCACAATTAGGGCTTTTCATTATAGATTTAAAGGGTTGTATTTCTATGTATATAGGCATATGACATCTAAACCATGGGACAACATGTAGAGTCGGATCCCAATCCATGTTGGCCCTTGCATTATTTTTTTAAAAACATATTTTTTTGAGTCGGTGTGCCCTGCGTAAAATATCGCACCGGGCATGTGCTGTTTGGTAAAAATATTTTTTTATTAATTTATGTCTATATTAATCGGTGCACTGGTTAACATATAACGCACTGATTCTCCTTATTGATAGAGAGTACCGTATGATTTTCTACTATTTTTTTGATGCGTGTATAAGAACATGCCACACTGCCTCCTCCACGACATCTTATGCTACAAAAACTAACACTAGAGGTTTTTTATTAATTTGTCTGTGTTAATCAGTGCATTGTTTAACATGTAACACATTGTGTCTCCTTATTGAAAAATAGCACCGTACGGTATTTATACTATTTTGGAGGCGTGTTTATAAGAACATGATGCACCGCCTTCGGTGCGTGTTGTTTGAAAGGCACACCGTTTTCTTGATTTTTTTTTTTTTTTACCTAGAAAGTTCTTGACTTATTTATAAAATATATTAATGAATGGTATAGTATAGGTTTCATATTGATAAAAAATGGCTTACAAGAGATCAAGTAACAAAAATACTGATAGCACATTGATAAAAGAAAAAAAGGCAAGTTCTTTGTAAATTCTTTACAAAAATTATTATTTTTGAAATATATGTAAGTTTAATTAATATGGATTATTTACTTTGTATCATGTAGAGCCACAAAATGACGAAGCTCGATAAGATTATTTTTGATCTAAGACCAGAAAAGTGTAAAATCTTCATGGAAAAATTACAGAAGGATGAATTAGGTGAATGAAAAAAAAACTATCGATCCAATATGAGTTTATTTTTTTAATTTTCATTAATAATATACTTAAAAATATTAGATAAAATATTTCAAACAATATATTAATTCACATATGTTTAATGTTCTATAGGGACCAACAATGAAGAAAATGAATTATTTTCTAAGAAAAGAAAAAATACAGAACATGCAAATGAAAATGAATTTCTCCTTAGTTGATCTAGAGTGGTGCTGGAGGTTAACAAGAGGGGATTTTTTTTTTTTTTCTTACAAAATTTTGATGGGTCTAGTAGAATGAATGTATAGACGTTCTTTCCACTTAAAATACAAAAATAAATCAAAATATTCCAAGAACCAAATTTTATTTAAACTACAGGATGAGTTTCCAAAGAATTAGTCAATGAGACATATCACACTTTTAATAGTAAAAACATACAACAACAAAAAAGAAGGAATGAAAAAAATAATATTCGTTTAAATTTTTTTCTAGAATTATATGTATATATTACTAGAAAGCAATCATTTATAAATATCACTTTTGTTACATTTACTTTTCATATATCAATATAAAAATTAAATATATTGTTGTCATGTTACATTTTCAGGAAGATTACGAAAATATCAAAGGATGAATGCGCTGATATAAGAAATACACCAGTATGAATGTCCAAAAAGGAGGACAAGGAGATGGTCAAAGAATTGGACATAATTTCATAGCACGAGGAGCCATCTCAACAACAATGAGCTTCAATTGTAATATGTAATCATTTAATTTTTCTATTAGATATAATAAATAAACAATTTAGCATTAAATATTAATTTTCAAGTATTTTCTTGTAGAAAAAAAATTAAAATGGAACCTATTCAGCACATAAAAGAAGACGACAAGGAAGAAAAATGTTGATATTTATGTTTGTGAGTAATTGTTATTTCCTTATAAAAACTTAACTAGATTTCATTTTTGTATATTTTAAGTTGTTTTACAACAATCATCATTTAATGTCTTCAAATAGCTGCTAACATACAATGAAGAAGCATCAGATGAATTGATTGACATTGGGTTAAATATGGGTTGTCAGTATATGTTGGCATATCAGAAATTAATTGTGGAATTTGTAAGCATCTATCTTGTTTTACTTAGCTCCGTATATCATTAATAGAACAAAAAAACCTTTTATATTAAATATATGTTTTTCTATGGGGCATAAAACTTGCAGGAAACAAAGTATGGCACTGTGCCAACAAATGAATTGTTGAAAGACGGCATGAATTTTTTTTTGAAAGAATGTGCATAGTTCATGAGTCAATTCTTGTTATGATACATTTCTTTTCTATTTACATTGATGTATATTATTTAATATTGAAATTTCATTATTCTCACCAATGTATATGCACTCCTTACAGTTTATTTTTATGTTTGTACGTGGAACTTGAAGAATAAGAAAACAATCAACACAATGAATAAAAAATTCCTCAAAATAACCCAAGTCATGGAAGTAGTTCGAGTAGTGACAACAGTTCTAATGAATAATTATGATCAGTATTTTTGGATATCAAATAAATGTGTTGTATTTTTTGAAATATTTGTTTGTGAAATCAGACATTTTGTTTAATGTAATAGACATAGTGTCCCAATTTGAAGGATAAGGGATACCAATAAATGTCCTATTTTGTATGACAAAGAGTGTCTTATTCATATTTATATAATAAAATAGGTTTTAATTTATTCTATTGCGTTCTCCATTGTCGTTGTGAAATTTTACACCACTCATTAAATATATGGATGATTAAATATTATAATGAAGAGATGCGAAATTTGATGATATGATATAAAAAATTGATCCAAACATCACGTTCAAATGCAAAAATAAAAATTTAATTGATATGACTACTGTTATAATATATGTTTCAACTTTTGATGAATAATGAATTTTAAAAGATCACAATAATTGCACTATCACAGGTTGATGTTTCTAAAAAAAAAATGAACACCAGTGCCTGTTAGTAACTACGAACCGGTGCATTTTTATGATATTGCACACCAGTGCATTTCTACGACCTATGGGCACTGTAAAAATACCAATACTAATTAGAACACATAGTGCACTTTATCGACAACTACCACCTGGGCGGTCTAATAGGAATTTCATGCACTTGTCCAGTTTTCCTTTAACGTGCTAGTGCATTTTTATAACTTAACGGTCTGATGCGTTGTATCACCTAGAGGGTCCAGTGCGGTTTTACACACTAATGACCCGATGCATGCACCTTCCATCGGCCTAATGTGACTTGCTGGCTGACATGCACCAGGTCATTGCTAAATGCCGTGGGGCGTCCGAAATTTGTTTTTTGTTCCAGTGCTTGGTAGTTTTACAATACTTGTGGCTTCATGGTATCACTCACCGGTGCGTTGACACCTAATGCACGTACCAATGAGAAAAAACTCCCTAAAAACCTCTGACTGCCTAGTTTTTTGTAGTTGTGTTGAAATTCCATTAGAAGCTCGTTAGAAACCTCCATTACTGAAAATGAATGGTGTAGGAAATGTTTTTTGACAATTTTGGCCAATTTTAAACACTAAAACATCCTTTATAACCTCCACTAGAGGGTATTTTCCTTGTAGTGAGTTATGAAATTTAGGTTTGAGTTAACTTATTTGTGACATTATGTTGTACTACTCTACAATGATTATGCATTTCTATGCATGAACAAAAAATGTTTATGAAATTGTGAGGTGAATATGCTAGCTAGTGACTATTATGCATATCATGAAATTATTATGTTGAGTTGATATGTTGTGAGGTTATATCATGCTAATATGGATTGATTGTGTAGAAAATATAGTCTCATCTATGATACATTAAGATATGAGTTTGCATACATCATGTGCTTTGTGCTTGACTATTTGATTATGTCGTATATTGGTGTTTAAGTGTTTGGTGTCTATTATGTCGTCTAGTTTATTTATCTAACATGGTACATTTATAGTTTGTTTGAATGTTTTATTAATTGCATGATATGAGCATGTGTCTATGAGATTTCATGAAGTAATTATCTTGTTTTAAGATGGTTGTACTAACATAGTATGTGTTTATATAGTTGATGTGTACTTGAGTATAAGTAGGTGATAGTTTTAGTATTATGATTTTGACTATTATTTCATTATGATGTCATTGTTAGTATTGGTAGAGGGCGATTTTAGCTAATAGATATAATGTATTGATATTTGGAACATGTGATTGAAATCTGTGAACAATTTTAGGGCAAAAAGATTTGTATTAGCATGAAAAGATAATAATTTATGTGTTTATATAGCTAATAAATGGGTGATGTCACAGTACATAGTGGGAATAGATTGCAAGTAGGAAAAAGAAAGTAATTGGGTAAGAATTCATTTGGAAATGTTTGGGAACCAAAATGACAAATGAATGAGTTCTTTTCATACATGAATTCTTCTTAACCTTGATTTTGTATTCACATTATGTGGATATGTGGTATATTCTTGAACATGTATATGAAAGGTATATCAACTAGCTTCCAGTTATAGTTGGATCTGTGAAGGGAATTGGAGTCCCTTAAGATATGGCATGGATGTGTTTAGTTATAAGGAAGTATGTTTGGAACAACAAGGTAAAGTAACGGGTATATTGTTATATTTATTTATGCATTGATGTGTTTATGGTAGTATGATCTAGGGGATTGCATGGAAATAGGTTGACACGAAATATGGAAGGAGGCTTGGGTTGAGATTTCCCTTGGAAGCATTAGGAACCATGGGGATTGATTCATGGTGTTTGTTTCCAGTCCTGTGATTTTGGTATTTTTCTATTTTTTGTGCTTCATTTGCGTCTTTGTTTATGTTTGGTGTAAGGCCTTACCACTTTGGTGCGGTGTCATATTTATATTGGTTTACATGGTTTTATTCTTATTTGTTTCTTGGTTTTTCCTTTTGTTTAAGAGTCTTGGGAACTGGTTTGGAAAGATGAAATTTCATGGATCTCAAGACAAGTTGGATGAAACCCAATAGGTAATTTAAGACCTGGATGAAGCTCAATGCATGTATAAGGACAATTGAAGGGAAGAGTATGAAAACTAGTCAGATTGATTGGGTTCATTGTGGTAAATGGACGATGGTAGAGCAATCGAAAGAGAGTTAAGTTAAGATTTAAAGTAAATGGATCTAAGGTGTTAGATGCCTTGGCTATGTTGGGAACTATTGTTCTCAATGTTGTGCATGTTGTCCATGAATAGAATAACTTCTCTTAACCTATACCTTATAATATCTAGCAATTGTGCTGTGATCATGATTATGTTGATATTTATATATGTATACATGTATGTATGTATGTATGTCAAGTCTAAAAAGGTTATCATGGATCATGATTGTTTAATGCTAATGTTTATATGTATATATGTGTGTATGTATGTCGTTGTCTCACATGATCATGATTGTCTTATGATAATGATTATATATATATAGGTATGTATGTATCTATGTCACTGTATGACAACTTTTTCAAGGATCATTCTTGTGGAGGAATGATTTCTTATGCTATTGAATGACTTGAATAGGCTTGTGGTCATATGAGGAATTGAGTGGGAAGACTAACTCTGACATATCTATGAGGTTAGTATCATGTGGGTGTGAATTGATATCATATGCTTGTACTATGCCTATGTGTATTTTATGGACAGGTAATGTTGAGGGTACATCAACGAAGTAAAAGTAGTGTGATCTATGTCATACTAGGATAAGCATGGATATTGGAGAGACACTAGAAGCAAGTTTTCTTTGTGGAGTCAGTGCGTGGTCTATGGATCTGCAATACTAATGTTGTGTATATGTTGCACATGTTGTATATTCAATGATTGTACCTATGGTGATGTGTACAAGTAACATATGTAGTATTATGTCCATATGATACTTTATATCTGTGGTATATATGTGGTGTTGTGTTTATATTGCATATGAAGTGCTAGGTATAGATGGTCTTATGTACATGTTGGATATGTGGTGTTGTGTACATATGGTACTGTGCACATGGTTGTACATGTAGTGTTGTGTGCATGTGGTGTTGTGCATATGTTTTACACATGGTGCTATGTGCAGGTGGTTTCATGTACATGTCATGCATGTGGTGTTGTGTACAAGTGCTATTGTGTACACATTGTATAGGTTGTGTGGTGTACATTTGGCGTTGTGTACATGGTGACATGTACATGTTATGTTGTGCACACGTTATGTAGGTAGTGTTGCGTACAAGTGGTATTGTGTACATGTTGTGCATATGGTACTGGTATACATGTGGTATTGTGTATGTTGTACATGTTGTGTTGAGGCCGTGTGGTACTATGTATGTGGATGGTGTAGTTGTGGTATCGTGACATCACTATAAAGAAAAGAGCCTCTAGTGGATTTTTTTTAGGAACCCCTTATAAAAATAGCCTAGATATCCGTTTGTAGTGGAGGTCTCTAAAGGAGGTTGGTGGGTGGAGGTTTTTGCAGGTTTTTTTTGTCTAGTGCGTTTCACATCCTAAACCACACCGGTGCGTTTTCCTCAGAACACAGTTGTGCGTACTAAAAATTGGCACACCTAAACACAACGCTCTTCATACAAACCCTCTCAGTGTGTCTAGATACTATAGCACACCGGTGCTCTACGTATAAGCAGGCCTCATGCGTCAATGCAGTAATCCAGCGCACTGTAAGGACGTGCAGTGCACCATCGGTAATACACCCTATGCGTAAAAAAAAACTGCACACCGAAATAGGGTTAAATGAAAAAATTACCAACCATAAAAACATCATTTTTACTTCTTTAGTTCTCCAAATCTCTCAAGCACCAGTCTGAATTTGACTTGTATGATGCGCCCTGCCATCGATGCTCCCATTGCACGCATTGGTGTTGTCCATTTTCCACCTTGTGGAGGTCGAATTTTTGAAGACAGTGGGAAAATTTTGTTTCCTCAATTCCTCAGAAAATATGCCTCCTCGATGCACAAATGTACAGGTATTTTAATTGTTTCTCAATAAATAAACGTTTTAGTAGATTATATTTTTAAAAAACCTTAAAATTAATCATTTAAAAAAAAAATCTGCGTAGTGTGTTTGAGCTATTCGTCTTCCACCGTTCGTGGTGCTGCCTATAAATTTACAGGCCACACCACGAACGGTGCTAATAGAAACCACACCAGGTTCTGGTACGGTACAAAAAAAAAGTGCACCGTGAAAATTTTTAAAATAAATATGGTGGTGCGGTCATTGAAATGACCACACCATTGACTATGTACTAGTGTCAGGAGGGCAGTGCATTGACCAAACTATCCGCCCTAGGGAAGATAGTTAGGTCAGCACACGGCCCACCTGATAGCATTACATAGGTAATGGTGTAGTTGTTTACATGACAGCACCATTGACCATGTACTATTTTTGGGCAGTGCATTGACCAAAATATCTGCCTCGGGGCAGATAGGTAGGTTAGTGCATTGCCTACCCAACAACAGTACATGGTCAACGATGTGGTCATTTACAAGACCACACCATTGACCATGTATTATTGTTACATGGTAATTTGACCTAACTATCTTCCCCGAAGTGGATAGTTTCGTCAACACATCGTAGAAAAAGTAATTTCTATTTTTTGCGGTGTGCAAAAAATTTCCATGCACACCGGGAGAGGTGCGGGATAAAAGCATACGCACTAGTACTGGTGTGTGACTAGTTTTTTGGATGCACCAGCTGTTTTTTTAATTTTTTATATATATATATATATATATATATATATATATATATATATATATATATATATATATATATATATATATATATATATATATATATAGATATGTCTCATTTAATAAAAAATGTATTTAATATGTGTCTCATTCAGCGATGTCAATGGAGAGAACAAACGGAATAACAAGAAATTATGGAGAAGTAGTATAACATGATTCACCAATGGGAGGCATGAGAGAGGGAGAGACGTATGTACCGTATCCCTATTACGACAACCACCTAGTTTCTCCTAAGGGATGTAGGCCTCCTCAAGTTCTATGAGGAGGCTACATCCCTGAAGGGCCATAATGGGTTATTGGGATAAATGATATTCAAGTGGGATGCCCACCAAAGGGCTTTCTGGGTCGGTCCTAGCTAGTGGTTCATGTCGATTGAGGAGGAAATATATTTTACTACTGGCCTATCTGGGAGAGGGGAGGATTTTAGCCATTTCCCAGATGTCCCCATCAAATATGCAGTAGGGAGTCAGTTGGTGTACTCCTAGAGATACATTATGGAAAATATAGTTTCTCCTGCATATTTTTAGGTATCTGGTGGTCAATTATGTATTTCTTCATTTGGTGTTGAGGAGGTGAGGTGCCTCTCACTACTGCTGACGACCATTTCACACTATACCAGTGACGAGAAATGCATTATTTTCTCTCTTTTATTTTACATTGATTCTTCATTCCAGTCGCCACGACTTGTGAGGTGGTATGCGATTTTTTTGCGACATTTTTGTACAGCATTAGATAGATGTCGTTCTCAGGCATGTGGGAGGTTGACCTTTCCTTTTGCTTCTGAGTTAATTTTTTTGATTTTTTGAAAGGTTTCCATAGATAGGCCTACTTTTGTTCTGAAGACTCATAGGCTGATGATGGATGTAAAAATGCAAATACGGGGCCAGATGATGCCCAAGAGGGGCTAGTATGACTTTCCTACTAGGAAATCTACTGATGCACTGGAGTTGTTATCATGTGTTGATGATCACTCCTTTGTTCTAGTGTCATATTTGTATGCTAGTTTGGATTGGAGAAGGTGTAACAACATCTTCTTCACACAGGATGAGCCATCGGATGCAAGAGGTAATATTAGTGTTTTCTTTAAATTAATATAGTTTCATTTTATTATCTTAATTAATTAATTAATTTCAATTATCAAATTTATTCTAACACGTTCTTTAATTTTTTTTATTAAATTTTTTAATGAAAATGTCTAATTATTGTTGTGTACTATATATTTTTTAGATATTGGGACATTCGTTGGGAATGAGATTCCACCCTCGCCAAATGATCCAGGTGTAGATGTTGACAAAGAGATGGTAGAGGTGGAGGATGAGGGTGACAAACATGATCTTGATAGCATGCAGATACCCATAGGGTGAGGCGTAGGACAGACACTCGATTTAGGATGGAGTTGGGGAACCAACTCTATCGCCTCCTAGTTGATGAGGGAGTTTGCTTGGTTTTGATAAGAGAGATTCAAGCTGATCGTAGGCTCATATAGCTCTTTAGAGGCATGCCCCACGATATTTTGACCCTCATGTGTCATATCATTGGAGCTTCTAGAGCACTGGCATGAGCTAGGAGGGGTAGGCATCATGGAGATGCAAAACAGAGCAACGCCTCATCTGGTGATCATGATCATGAGTGGAGTGATCATCATTCTAGTACTCCACTTACTCCTACTTCACGTCATGGTGAAGATCATGATGAGAAGCCAACATCCAGTCCTGATCAACAGGCATCTTCTAAGTATTCTGCACCATCTCAGTAGACACATAGTCTTAAGCAGGCACCTGATCATGAGCATGCATGTTCATTTGAGGAAGCAAGTCCATATGATTAGGCTGCACCATCCACTGAGTGGGAGGCTCCATCAATGCGTCATCAGCAAGCATTTCCTGAGCAGACTACACCACCGAATAATTATTAGGCATCTCCAAAGTAGGCAGGCCCCCTATTCGAGCATAAGGCTACTCCATCTACTGAGGAGGCCTCGACTAGTACTAGTGTTTATGTACCACTAGATATTTGACATTTATATGTAGCTATATTACAATTGTATATTTTTGACATTATACAGTTATATATATCTGTGTGTGTGTGTGTGTGTGTGTGTGTGTGTGTGTGTGTGTGTGTGTGTTTGTGTGTGTGTGTGTGTGTGTGTGTGTGTGTGTCTATATATATATTATGTTCATGTTAATGTACTTAATTTAGATGTTGGTGTTCAACATGATGTGTATACTGTAAGGTCATGTTAGATATTTTTATTTAAAGTGCTTGCAGATAGAGGTGTATATGATAGTAGTTATTTGACATGAGATGTATATTTGATATTTGTTTTGTGACGATGTTATACAATGCTTGTGTTTTTTTAGATGATCATGATCATGAGATTCGATGATATTAGTGAATTTGAATGTGAATTTTAGTTGAATATGATGTTTGTATGATGGTTATCATGATCATGAAATTTATTTTTAATATTAAATCATTATATTTATTAAATATAATGTCATGATTGTAATTGTAATTTTAATTTTAATGGTAAAATTGTAATTGTATGTAAAATATTTGTAAAATTGTAATTGTAATTGTATGTATTCATGTCATGATTCAATTTTATTAAAATTGTAAAATTTCTAAATTTGTAAATTTGTAAAATTCTTAAAATTAAGTTGTAAATGTATGAATCGTGATTGTAATTGTATTTTTAATTGTAATTGTAATTGTAATTCTAATTCTAATTGTAATTGTAATTTTATTTTTAATTGTATTTAAAATTGTGCTTGTATGTAAAATTGGAAAATTGTAATTGTAATTGTATCGTGAAATTTTAAAATTGTAATTGTAATTGTAATCGTATGTATCGTCATCATTCAATTTTATTAAAATTTTTAAATTTGTAAATGTGTCAAAGTGTAAATTAATTGTCAATTTTGAACCATAACTATTACTGTAAGTAAAATGTATACCCTAAATATTGTTAAATTACCATAATTATAAATGTGTAAGAATATACATAATTATGAAATAATAAATCTAGAATAATATGAATTTTTGTAGCATAACAAAGTTTAGAAAATAATGCAAATAAATTAACGTTGAGAATTATCATATTCTATTATGATATTACATACCAAAAATAACAATATATATATATATATATATATATATTGAAGATATCATTCACACACATTTAAAGCATTGAAGTAGTTGTATTATTTTAGGAATTGACATTATAAAAAATAAAAATAAAAATTATACATTGCGCCACTGTTTTCGAGATCAACATAACTGGAAATTATAAAGTGAAATGATTTTAAGATTAACACAATGCAAACCAATTAATTCAAAATACATATTATAATGTTTCTAAAAAGGAGTCTTAGTTATAAGCTTTAGTCCTAATCTTGATAAAAAACCATCTTAAAAAGTATAAATGATGAAATAACACATGTAACATATCACTCTCAGTTCTCATGATCACCCTCATTATCTCCCAACTTGCTTCACATGATAACACTATTGTTCTCAAAAACATGTTTTAATCTAGGGTCATTTTTCCATACGAATCACCAATTCCTATGCAGCACATCTGGGAAAAAAACACTTGGTTGAAGTGTTTTGGGAAAACATAGGGCTCCTTAGCTTCATCCCACATCTTTCTAGATTTTATACATATCAGCCTACTATCGCGATATTCCTTTACATTATTCCGATCAAAGGTGTCCCACAACTTGCACCTACAAATAACACATTGGAAAGAAGATAAATCCACTTCAAGGATATCTTGTATCTTTTCAACGTAACCTAATGTCCCTCATAATAAATTTTTATCATGGTGGCTAGCTCAACTAGATTGATCGAAATTGACTTCCACTTCACAGTCATGTGTCATGTGTCTTATAATAACCCAACTATTAAAATATGAAATATAGATATTAAATTTCAAAAGTGCATTATTAAATTTAAAATGTACATAAATATATTATTACCGAGTGGGTTCACCCAATCCCTATGTTTAGCACATCTTCTTTAGCACACGGGTAATGACCGGTTGCATCGTATTTCTCTCTTACTTGGTGAGCAACCCAAATTTTGGGGCATATAATTGGCATATTTTGTTTTAAATGATCATGATAAGGCACACTTCTACCATTAAACCATATGAATTCTTTCTTGTCACTATCCCATTTCATTCTCTTTTGTTTGTACAATGCAACCCACAGTTGTGTCACTTCGGAATTGTAAAGAACAAATTTATTGTTTTCTTCAATTTATGTATTCGTTGATGAAATAAAACTGACATATAGAGATAAAAATATAAATTATATTGAAGTTCAACATGAATATTTACTTTGTGTAAATTTGAAAAATTATAGGTCGCTTACTCTTTATCAAGCACCTTTTTCCATTCGTTTGGAGCAGCTCCCCTTCTCTTTTGTCTTCATCCCTTTCATCGTCCCAAATCAATGCATCTAGTCTATTATCGATATGCTTGATTTACTCACTGGCATAATAAAAAGACTCATATGATATGTACCCCTCTACCATAGACCACTCAAGTTTTTCCCTTTGTCAAACAAAACCTTTCCATTTCTTCATCTACCTCTATAAGAAGAACATCCAACAACAACAAACCACCCCAACTAATTCAACCTCATCTACTAGGTGGATTCGAAGATGAACTTGCAAGTCCATGAAACTCGTTGATAGTTCCTTCTCAAAGATACAAATAATCGCAATTATCTTATGACACCACTGTGGAATGCTAGCCACATGAATCTCCTTTGATGTGCTCCAACATACAAATGCAAATAATTTAGATATGGCACCCTAGCTCTTGGGGGAACTCATGTTTCACACACCCAACCAGGAACAAAGGATAATGACACTACTAAGTTATAAACACATGCAATAATATACAAAATTAGTTATGTTTTATGTTCCTTGCATGGGATAAAATTTATTAATATAACAAATAATAATATCATGCTTTTGACATTATACATAGTCTTTTAAGATTCAAATGATAATGTGATTTAAACCCTAACAAATGGTCATCCACGGTGAGGAAACATTGTAGTGAACAACCATATGAATATGGCACCCTCAAACCCATTATAACTTCCTTTACCAAAGAAATATGATATTTTTTTAAAATCCATGGGACATCACCTTCTTTGAAATACCAATTAGAGGGACCAGTGCCTGCCTCTGATCCTGTACTTTCCAATCATCTTGGCCAATGTTTCTCTTTAGTTTTTGAATTAATAAGATCTTTCCTAACAGTGAACATGTCACTTTGTTTTGATGATATGTGCCTCCATAAAGAAGATGAAACAATTTTAAATATATGTGTGGGATCTAATAATTGGGTAACCATAAGATGCTCCCAATATGGAAGGTTATAAAATATATATTTCCTTTTCATCCAAATGGGAAAATTCTCAACATAGGTGTCAAAGAATGTTGGATCATCAAACATAGGCTCCCCATTTGAATCGAACATGTCTATGAACTTCTTCTCCTTCTCTCTCTCATATGCTCTAGCCATTCAATTGGTTTCATTATTAGAGGCCTTTGGGTTCTCTCTCGTTTACCATTGAAAGCAGATGTTGTTGTTCGGTAAGGGTATTCTTCTAGGAGGAATAACCTGGAGTAGTCATATACTGAATTTTGTAGGTCGTTGGACCATATACCTTTCAAAGAAGTTCTACAAAATTTACATCCAAAATACACTTTTTTTTACAAGATCTATGAAATTATTGTATACAATATGCATGGCACATTAAATAATATCATGAAGATTAGAATAATTACAACGAAATAAATAACTAATATGCGAAAGAATATGGTTATGTATATAAAGAAATAAGTAAACATATAATTTACCAGAGAAAAATCCTAATTCTGGATAATCATTCGTCGTGTAAGCACATATGCCATAGAACGTAAAACTCCTCTCTGTTATGATGGGTCTTCATACATCAGATACATTTATCCCATCCCATAATTCCTTCAATTAATCTACCATAGGTTGTAAGTAAACATCCATATTCTTCAATTGTATTCTACGACTGACTA
The DNA here is from genome assembly GCA_034641835.2 of Pinus albicaulis. Lineage (NCBI taxonomy): Eukaryota > Viridiplantae > Streptophyta > Pinopsida > Pinales > Pinaceae > Pinus > Pinus albicaulis. The sequence continues at coordinate 1,485,589,375 of CM076579.1, forward strand.
TGAGAACCAACATAAGATGTCCATTATTCATGGAAAACCATGGGGGGGTATTTTTATTGATAAATACTACAAACCAAACAAAACAGATGGTGTTCTGGAGGGAATATGGGTTGATGCAATCCATGGATATGCAGAGTCGTAAACTTCGTACTTCATCTTTGAATTTTTTGGGCCATGTGTCCTCTAGATGCTTCATGTCTATCGAATTTGTTCGGATTCACATAAATCCCAACTTTCTTTATTGTGAGGCATGCCATCCTTGCTACATAGCAAATTATTTGCAATGAAAGAACCTTTGAATCCTTGGGATTATAGGCATTTGCCTCAATATGTTAAAAGGAGTACCACGCGATTTACCCTTCTTTTTTTATTTATCATACCTTTCATGGCCACATTTTGGACATATCTCTTTTTTTGCATATTCTCCTCTATATAGAATAAAATCTTTTGGAAATACATGATATGATATGTACTCAACGGCCAACATTTTCAACAATTTATTTGAATATTTGCAGCTACTATGAAAGACATGATCACTCGAAAGAACCTTATATTTGAATAACCTGTTGTTGGTGGTGGACAATATTAAATGTACATTAATGCCGATATAATTATTAATGTTCATAAAATTGACCATTTTTAATTTTCATTATGTGATTTAATTTCTCAAAATATAAGGGATTGGGACTTGATGGTCAGTTACCTCAAAATTTTCGAGAAACAAACATTTGAAAAGCCAAAATTTTCTTTCAAGCTGGACAATAACATATTTTTCCCAAACTGGGTAGACTTTGATTGACCTACGGGTCCAAAGAGAGCGGTGGTGGAAGCAAAACTTAAGGCTTTCGAAAAACATATCAGGGATATGAGCATCATCCCCTAGATGATCATCGTTCTGGAATGCATATAACATCATTGTATCCATGGAAGTCGTATTCCTTAAGTAATCATCCATACCAACCTCTATTTGATTACCTCCATTTCCAGCATGTGAAGAACTACTATTGTTGTAGTCATTCCTAATTTGTGAGTCTAGACGTAGTGGAATTTGAATAGGTGGTTGATTCAACCATTCTTTGTATCATTCCTCTATGAGATTTTCCCTTAATTCATCTTGATCTCAATTTGACATTGTCGTAGGGTGCAACATAATATGGTAGGTACGTCGCTCATCATCACTAGTATGCTAATAATTTCAAAAAATATATTTGAACATGACTAGTACAAAATCGATGATATCAATTAGTAAGCACATCAACAATGCATGATTAAATGGTTTTACATTGAAATAATTACATTAATACACCAAATAATTATTATTACCATCATTGTCCCAGGATTGTGGCTAGAAGATGCAATGTAAAAATTGGCAGAGTGAAGTAGTTGTCCATTTTCATCTACGGAATGTGCCTTGTGGTATGTTGATCCTGGTAAGAGCTTCCGATGTTTTGGAGCTGTTTGAATACTTTGTGCATTTGGACTCGGTTCTGAATTTGCATGAACCTGCCAATTTGTATACATTAATTTTATTCAGTTAATTGACATCGATAAAAAAAAAAACAATTTGATAATGAAAATATAAAGTAAATATAAGGTAAATATTACGTCTGGAGATGGATAGGGAGAACTCTGCGATGGAATTTGAGAAATATTATGGAACGAGTTGGATTTTGAAGAATTTTCGATTTGATATAAATATGATATTTTCTCCCTGCATTTGAGCAAAATCAACAATAAATTTTTGTGTACATACCTCAAGTAATTTCGGTTCCTTAAAAATTGAATTATTGTTATCGATGCTAATGTACAGTTAACTGCACTGTTGAGCCCTGAAATTGTCTTCTCTTTTGCCAAACATCACTTCATTTCATCATTCCTTTATCATTTCATAAACCTAAAAATAAATGAGAATGATTAAGATTGCTTAAAAGGTTACATACAATGATTAACTTATTGTACTTTTGTGGTTTTTTCTTTCTTAATGATTTTTGAACAGTTTAGCTACAGAATATAGTCATTCCATAGCCAATCAAATGTTCTGTAGCTATTTTAGTGTTTAAGTATGTTACAGGTGTCATCTAGAGAAAAGGCACACAGGGTGGATTCCAAATCTTCCCTACATCATTCCTTCTGATCCACAAGGACTGAATCGATAGCTGGAGGTGTCTAAGCACGTGGTCAAAAAAAAAATTCAAAGAAATTGTTTTCTACAAGAATCAGGACTCCTGATTTTCTTTACAACAAATCACGAGTCCCAAAAGAGTTTTAATTTGATTTTAACTTCAAATTTACACCTGTACCTATTTTTGTTCAATTCTAGTTATGAATTTGCATATAAATTAAGCTCTGTAATATTGAGAAAGATATTTGATACATATTTTATCATTACAGTGATACTCTGTTTTCAAGTTTTGTGTCAATGAAAAGGAGTTTTAGCCTTAACGTTGTTGTGAATACAATCTTTAGGAGTTAAAGGATTAATGCTGAATTGATAGAAGAGTGCCCCTACTATTCGAGGAGGTTTTAGATGTTTTCTAGATAAGTCATTTTCAATTCTATTTTGTCATATTTCCTTACATAGACTGCTTTCCAAAATCATAGCTTTTAGCATTATGTTTCATGTCATTTGCTTAGATAAACGATCCTCATGATATTTTAGTTAGTCTCTTTCTTAAGCTCTTCCAATATATCTCTATTAAGTGAATGGGATTCAATTGTAATATTCTGAGTTACTAGCATTCCATTTTCTGTGATTTAGTTTAAAAGAAGATCCTCATTATACTACAGTTATTCTCTTTCAAAAAGCTTTTCCAATAAATCTCTAATTCACGAATGAGACTTAGTTGTAATATTGTGAGTTATTGATTGTTTTGTTTCATAGAAGATCCTTATCATATTATGATTAATCTCTTTCAAAAATCTCTTCCAATAAACCTTTAACTCATGAATGAGATTTAGTTGTAATGTCATAAGTTGTTTCAACACATCATAGGAGATCCTTACTACATTATAGTAATATTTTTCTCAAGCTCTTCCAATAAACCTCTATCAAATGAATGCGATTTCACTATAATGTTCTAAGTTACTATTTGTTTCAGTATTTCCTTTTATTTTTTAAGAGATCCTCATTGCATTAGAATTAATATTTTTCACAAGCTCTTGCAACAAATATCTAACTAAATGAATCATATTAAGTTGTAGTGTTTTGAGTTACTTTTAATCTCATGAATGATCATTTATAAGCTGTAATATAAATGGATTTGGACTCTCTGTTTTCATCATGTTCTAGTTAGGAACATAACTTGAAAATAAAATTTGTTTTAATTCATTTCTTAACATTTCCTTTTCTCCCTCTTGAAATGGATTTACTTCATATTTTTAGCATAGAGTAGCATACTAAGAATTAAACATAAAAAAACCCCAAAACATCAATAAAACACTAAAAGAAATGGAGTAAGAAAAAGGGATACTTAGGCACATATACTGCATTATACTTCATCAGTTTACTAGCCCTAGTCGATAATTTATGCTATTAATTTAGGACACTAAATTGACTAAAAATTTTGGTGCCATTTCTAAGGAAGCATAACTAGGTAGCCTTATTTCTTGCATCTCAAAAACAATGACATGTGTAGAGAAAGAGATTCCAGGGGTAGATTTATAAGAGGTAGAAGCTTACTTTCCACCACTCCACTCACTACACCAAGACCAAGAAGTAGCACACCTCCAACTCAAACCCATATTCCATACTATACTGGTCATAGGCTTCCAGAAGTTTCAATATCAGATATCCAATCAGGAATATCTCCCACTTCATCCATTGAAGAAATTCTAGAGGAAGAAGATCCAAGGACTCCTACAAAATGGATAACCTTTTTCACTTCCACAAGAGAATATATTCCAGCAGAAGAATTAAAAATCCCTAGTGAAGAGGAAGAAGTGGAATATTTATTCAATATACCCTTGATATAAGAACCAGTAGAACAACTAGTTTTCCAGACTGAACCCTATATCAGTTCGAAAGAATATATTATGGCAGGAAGAGGTATAGAAGGAGGAGAAGGGGAAGGAGAAATATTTAATGGAGAAAACACACTCTTTGAAGGAGGTAAAGGTAAAGGAGGAGAAAGAGGAAGAGGTAGAGGTACAGAAGAAGGTAGAGGAAGAGGAAATGAAGAAGGAGGAAGAGGTAGAAGGGAAACTAAAAACTCTTTTGGATTCCCTATAGTAGATGAAGAGACCAATGCAACGATGAAAAATATCTCACCCTATGTTCTTCCAAACTTTCATGAACTAAAAAGTGAAGACCCTCAAACATTCTTATTTGAATTTGAAGTTCTATGTAGAACCTATGATTATCTACAAGATGCTCAAAAACTTAAACTTTTCCCTTAATCATTGAAAGGAGAAGCATTAAAATGGTTTATGAGTTTAATCACTAGGTCTATTAGGACATGGGATGATATGAGAAGAGAATTTCTAGAAAGATATTTGGATTACTGTATACCAGTCAACCTTAAGGAGGAAGTGTTCAAGATGATGCAAAAAGAGGATGAAAATCTGGAAGATTTATTTGAGAGATTTAATTATAACATTAAAATGGAAAAAATGAGAAATTTAGATCAAGACACCTTGAAAGCTCTTTTGTTGAAAAAAATTATGGATGAATGGATAGATATCCTGAACATGATGGGGAAAGGAGATATATCTCAACTTGCATTACTTGATATAGAAAAACTATGTATTAATCTTTCAAGAGGAAAATCTAAAATTCTAAAAGGACCAAGAGACCCTTCTCTTGCACTGGCAAACAAATCTGTGACTGGAGCAGTAAGTAGGGAAGAAATAGGGAATATGATTGATGAATTCGAAACTGAAATTCTAGGGAGTCTTAGTGAGAAAATAGACACCCTTAAGTTATAAAACAAGCAGAAAGACGAAACTGATGCCTTAGAAATATTTTGTTGTAAAAATAGGAAGAAACATGCCTTAAGAGCGTGTCCTTTGGATGCAAAAGTAATAGAGACTTGTGCAATTTGTTCAGAAAAACATGAGACCAAGAATTGTCCCTCAATCCCTAGCCTTAAATTTGTATTTCAAGAAGAAACAACCAAAAACTCTAGAGAATCTCTTAACTTTGTCTCTAGAAAACCTTGGCAAGGATCTCAAACACAAGGGTTTAGTAATCAAATGTATAATCAACCCCCACCTAATTGTAACTCTTGGCGGTGACCTTGGCCCTAATTTCAAAATCAATCTCAACCTTGGGCTCAAGGAACACAAAATCCTTATGGAAGGTTCTCCCAGTATTATCAATATCCACCATCTTATCCATCATATCCATCATATCCAAACTTTCCTCCTCAAAAAAATCCTCAGCAGAATCCACGACATCAAAATAAAAATCAAAATCAAAATCAAAATACACCACTTCCATTACCATTCCCTCAAAAATAAAATCAGTTACCTGCCTAGCCAGTACAAAATCCCAACAATAAAAACCCTTAGAATACATATATGATAGAATTTCAACAATTTCCAACCTATTTTATTACTCCTTTAGACCTTAATGATGTTCAACTTAGGTTTGGAAGAATACTTGAAAGAAAGAAACCTTCTGTAGTTATACAAAAACAAAACAATTCTGAGGAACATTCTCTACGGGTGAATAAAAGTTTTGAAAAAAATACATCTCTTCAAAACCAAAACATTGAAAAAGAAAAACAGAAAGAACCAATAATTTCAACTCCTATGTTAGAACAGCCATCAACATCTACTACTACACCTCCTTTTCTTGAAATATTACAAATTGATAGAGGTGCAAAGAAATAAATTATAATGCCTAACCATGATTTCCTAGATGAGTTAAGAAATGTTTGTATTAAGATTCCATTATTACAGGCCATCAAGGAAATCCAAATTTTAGCAAAGACAATAAAAGAGTTGAGTATGAAAAAAACAGGAAAAAAAATAAAAGAGATAAAGAAAATACAACTGGTAGGAAAAATAACAAACATAATGATGGGAAATATTGCCATTCCAAAATATCTAGATCTCGGAAATCTATTTGTTAAGATACATGTCAATGGAATTGAAATTCCAAACACACGTATTGATCTAGGAGCAGCAATCAATATCATGAGTAGAAAATCATGGAAAAACTAAAACTTCCTAATCTTCTTTTTACACCCACATTGCTACAATTAGCACATAGATTTGTAATCAAACTAGATGGGGTATTAGAATACATTCGAGTGTCCTTAGATTCTTGGGAGTATCCTGTGGATTTCATGATCCTCACTCCTAAAAATGATGTAGGAGGACATCCTATTATATTAGGAAGACCTTCATTAGCTACAACTAATGCTTTCATTAGCTGTAGTTCCGGTGATATGTAGATCTCTAATGGTAGTTCAACCAAGAAATTCACCCTGTATCCTCCAGCAAGAAAAATCATAGAATTAGATGATACTCAATGGATTGATGATTAAGAAGATATACAACCTCTCTTCACTATTTCATAAATTAGTGAAGATAGTCAGATTCTGAATGCCTTAGAAAATCATGAATCTTCTTCAGAATACAAACATGAAAAATTCCAAGAAGAATCCAATATTTAGTTTTTGTCATCAAGACAAATGTCTCTCTACTCCATGGAAGAATTTGGTAGCTCTACAGTTGAGATATTTCTAGGAAAAACCTTAAACATAAAAAAAATCCTAGAAAAATTTCAACAAGAAAAGCTCTTCAAAATATTACAGAGACATTATTCTGCATATGCATGGGAGTACACTGATATGAAAGGGATCAAACCTAAGACTTGCACTCATCATATCTATATAGAGTAAAATTGTAAACCAATAAGACAACCTTAGAGAAGGATGAATCCAAACCTTAGGGAGATTGTTAAAGAAGAGCTGCAAAAATTTTTAATTGTCAACTTTATTTATCCCATTTCAGACAGTGAGTGGGTTTCTCCTTTGGTGATTGTACCCAAGAAAAATGGTAAATGGAGGGTATGCATTGACTACAGAGAATTAAAAAAATCTACTCTTAAAGATCATTTTCCTTTACCCTTCATAGATCAGGTGTTAAATACATTAGCACGCAAAAAGTACTTTTCATTTTTGGATGGTTTCAGTGGTTACAAAAAAATTCAAGTTGCACTTGAGGATCAAGATAAAACCACATTTATCTATCCTTGGGGTACCTATGCCTACCAAGTATTGGATTTTGGATTGTAGAATACACCTGCAACATTCCAAGGGCAGTATTGGGAATCTTTTCAGATCTAATAGATGATTGTGTAGAAGTATACATGGATGGCTTCATAGTCTATGGAAACACATTTGAAGAAGTCCTGGAAAACTTGGAAAAATTTCTAAAAATATGTAAAAAAGAAAACCTTTCATTAAATCATGAAAAATGTTTCATGATGTTTACTAAAGGGATTGTCTTAGGACATCATATTTCAGGAGATGGGATTAAAGTTGATGAGTCAAAAGTTGAATTCATCTCTATATTATTAGTTCCAAGTTGTCAGAAAGATGTTAAGAGTTTTCTAAGATTTTCAGGATATTACAGAATATTTATAGAAAACTTCACCAAGATAGCATCTCCACTTTTCAAACTACTCACCAAGGACTGTGAATTCAATTGGAATCCTGATTGCCAGTTAGCATTTGAAACCCTAAAAACAAAAATCTCTGAAGCGCCTATGTTAAGGGGACCTAACTGGAAGTTACCTTTTCACATCTCGACAAATGCCTCAGATACAGCTTTGGGAGTTGTGCTAGGACAAAAAGACCTGATTCCTTATGCCATCTACTACACAAGTAAAAATTTGAATCCTTCATATTTGAATTATAATGTAACTGAAAAAGAGTTCTTAGCTATTGTTCATGCCATAAATAAATTTAGACACTATATAACAGGATATGAAACCTTTGTTCACACAGATAATTATGCAATTAGGTATTTAATGAATAAATCAATTACTAATGGCAGAGTCACAAGATGGTTATTGCTTTTACAAGAATTTAACATCACCATTCTAGATAGGCCTGGAAAAAAAAATACAGTAGTTGATTTCCTATATAGACTCCAAAACATTAAAGACAATACTTCAGTTGAAGATAGATTCCATGATGAATATCTCTTTGCAATTACTACTCAAACTCCCTGGTTTGATGATATTTTCAATTATCTAGTTTTAGCAAAATTTCCTTCAATTATGAATGCAAGAAACAAAAGAAAATTATTTTTGACAGTGAAAAATATTCATGGATTGCTAATGAGTTGTACAAAATAGTTCCAGACTTTATTATCAGAAGATGTGTTCGAGAAGATGAGATGCATGAGATTCTCAAGGCATGTCATGATCAACCTTGTGCTGGACACTTTGCTAATAAGAGGACAGCTTATAAGATCCTTCACCTAGGATATTATTGGCCATCCCTCTTTAGAGATGCTAAAGAGTATGTCAAAATGTTTGATAGTTTCCAAAGGGTAGGGAAACCTTCCCCTTCAGGTCAGATGCCATTGCAACCTCAGGTACATATTGAACCTTTTGAGAAATGGGCTTTGGATTTTGTAGAACCTGTTAATTCTCCATCAAAACAAAATAAATATATATTAGTTTGCGCTTATTATGTTACCAAATGGGTAGAGGCCAAGCCATTACTTTCTGATACTGAAGAATCTGTAGTTAGTTTTCTTTTTGAGGATATTTTTACTCATTTTGTTATCCCAAGAGAAATTTTTACAGATCAAGGAGCTCAATTCACATAAAAAATGGTGGAGAAAATGGTAGAAAAGTATAAAATAAAACACAGGAAATCCACTCCCTACGATCCACAAGAAAATGGCCAAGTAGAATCTACCAATAAGGTGATAGAAGGGATCATGACAAATACTTTTCATTTACATAGAAGAGATTGGGCAGAAAGGCTTCTTGAAGCCTCATGGGCCTACAAACTACATGGAGAAACACAACAAGACACACTCCTTATGAAATTTTTTATGGAAAAAAAAGTCCTGTTTCCCATAGAGTTTCAGATCCAAACTTTCAAAATGGTAGTCCAGTTAGGACTTGATTTGACAGAAGCATAGAAACATAGACTGGAGAAGATTAATGAATTGGATGTGATCAGACAAGATGCAGTCCAGAGAACAAGCATAGTCCAATAGCAAAATACTAGATGGCATGACAAATATATTAAAGAAAATAAATTTAAATAAGGTGACTGGGCACTCCTGTTTGATTCAAAGTTCAAGGATTTTCAAGGTAAATTTCAAACTCATGGGCTTGGGCCATATGAAATTGTGAAGATCTTTGAAAATGGAGAAACAAGAATCAGGACAATAGATGAAGGAAAGGTAGCATTTCTTGTAAATGGAAACATACTGAAATTGTATGATAAGCCACTTTCAAGAGAGGAATTTGTCAAGAAATTCCAAGATAACATTGATATGAAGTTAGTGAAGAAGAATTCTTCTTCTTCACTAACTTCATTGTATTTTTTCTTCAATAATATATATATATATATATATATCAAAGTATAAATATGAAAACCAATCATTGAATGGCATGTTTATACAGAAGTATATGGTGAAAATCGGAATACTTCTAACACTTTATACTTTCAAATTGTTCTTGTTCTGCAACTAAATATCATAAAATCACAAATTGCAGATTCATTTTTACTCCATACCTCATTTCATTCATATTTAATTCCATCTCATGTTTCACTACATTCATATTCCATCCCATTTCACACTCATAATCCATCTCATTCCATTCCATATTCATGATCTATTTCATTCCATATCCATATTTCATAATTTTTAACAGGTACATTCTGCAGCTGTTTGTTTTGTAGCCAATCCTATTCTGTAGCCAATTTGACCCTGCAAGGCTACTTCAATACACAAAGGATGATAGCCAAAGAATATTATGGAGCTTAGCAGATCAAAATTTTACAAAATAAAGGAAAAATACAACAAGCAGGAAAATCAAAAGGACTAAGGTAAACTGTGTGAAATTATTTTGATAGCAAAACATGAAAGATATAATATGGTTAAATCATATGTTTCCTAAATTTAATATATCATTCGAATTGATCCTTACCTATCATAAAAACACTTCAACCATATCCCTTACCATCCGCTCCATAACGGTTTATCATTAATTATTAAATGGTCAAAAACTTAGATGTGACCTATTAGGTCACGTCCTTAGATCATATCATTTATTGATGATTTTTTAAAATCATCATAAAATCCCTTTGCGGTATTTTATTCCATATCAAACTCTTAACTCAATAATTTTCATCATTTACCATTACCTTGTTCATTCATCCGTATCCACTCACAACCATTACATTATGTAGCCAATTTCATCTGCAGAGAAGTCATTTTAAGGGAAAAAAACCTTCCACAACTACTCTTTCTTCGGGCACAGGATTAGAGACAGAGCAGTAGACCTAAGCCAAGGAAAGGAAGAAATCTGTACCAAGGTGAAATGGGGCTAATTGTGAGAACAGAGACAATCGGGAGAAAATATTTAGAATGATACCCTTAGGTTAAGGGGCTATTATAGCAGGTTGGGTGGCTAAAATTTGTAGAGAAGTTCAATGGATTCCACAATGAAATCATGAAATCATTTTCTAGGTCATTTGATGGAAAAAAGGTATAAATTGGGGATATTAAGTTCACCATCACAAAATCATTCATAGCTAAAGCCACAGAATTTACAAGATAGGGAGAATGCTAGTTTAAAAACAAGGGGTACCATAATGAAACTTGGAAACAAATGCTAAAGAACCCAGGTATGGAAATTTCAGTGTTTAAAAAGGGTATTCCTAGTACAGCTTTGAAAAATAAATGGAGGAATATGTTGTTAATTTTACAAAAAATCATAACATGTGAGGGTAGATTTGGCACCTTGTATGTCTATCATATCAGACTGATGATGAATTTCTTAAATGATGAAATAAATCTACCATTCTTTCTGCTTAATAGTTTGAAAAGGATGGCGTCTAATGTTTAGAAAATACTCTAATTCCTAGAAACTACTCTGCACCATCATGGCCTAATTAAAATACTGATTGAGTTCTATTTGAAGAAAGTAGGAGAAAACTGGGAAGAATTTCTTCAAAGAAACCATTTTCAAGAACCAGAGGAAACACTATCTAGAAAAGAGACTGTAAGAAGAAGTAGGAGGGGAAAAATTGATAAATCTGTTGAAATCAAACTTGATACATCAACACAGGAAGATAGTGAAGAAGTGATCTATGAAAAATTGACAAAGATCAAGAGACAAATCAAGGTTAAAAGAAAAGAGAAATTGAAGGTGAATGTGTTGAAGAAAAAAATGAAAATCCGGCGAAGTTAAGGAGAAGCTCTAGGCTAATGGCATGGTGAAAAAGACATGGATTAAGGAAACAGGAGTAATAAAAATTGAAGAGGAAGAAACTCCAATCCAAACACCAGTTCATAGATCTCCTTTGCACCAATATGAATAATATCCTAATAGAAGAACCCCAGATATAGATCCAGCCCAACAATAGATTTATGACTATGTGGAATCACTAGAAAAAAGGGCCTCGGAAAATCAAGAAATATCTTTGAGTCCACAAGAACCTCCAATAGAAATTTCAGGAAGATACAATTATGAATTGGAGATACTGAATAAACATATCAAGAATGAAAATGAAATCTTAAGAGAGCAAGTCAAATTGAAGAATGGCATGAATAACACTCTCTCTCAGCAAATGAAAACATTGTATAAAGCAAACAGGAAGCTAAAGAAGATAAATAAGATACTCAACAGGGCACTCATTGATCTTAGGTTCAAATTATTCATGATGAAACCTAGAATGGTATTGACTACCAAAAGAAGCAGAAAAAGGAGGCTGGATATTCTTACAGAAGTTTCAGTGCACATGGAATAAAGTTTTGATGAAATTGCATGAGGAAATGCAAGAGTTTTGCAGTGGGGGTGTTGTGTAGATTAATCC